>CM039480.1:25175906-25219767 GCA_022433065.1 Begonia loranthoides | reverse complement strand
AATTCCTACATAATGACTCATTCTTCTGCTCACCGAAAAATCATCCACGGTGGTTTCTCCGACGTGGGTTCTCTTCCAAAAACAAAAATCTCTCACCTCTGTAGGATCGATATACGCCTATAGAGGGGGGTGAATATAGCGTTTTTAGCTTTTTTGTGTGATATTTAAATCTCTAATTACCCTAAGTGATTTAATGCATATAATTAAAATATCGATAACATTAAATGCGTAAATTAAAGAAAAGGGTTAGAGCAATGCACATAATATTTGTTTACGCGGTTCGGCAAATTCGCCTACGTCCGCGCTCCAAGTTTCACTTGGAGATATACTAAATAATTGGCTTACGGGTGCAAATAAAACCGTTTACAAGTTGACTATTAAACGGGGCGTCACCCTTGACTAATTCTTAGGTTGTCAACCTTTGACTCTAACGAGTCGTCACCCTAAATTTGACTATTTCGGGGCGTCACCCAAGTGTGATGAATTCTAAGGGTATCACCCTCTACTATCAAGCACAATACTAAACTCAGAAATTTAAGCTTAAATCTAGCTAATCTGAATTCTCCCAAAATATAACTCGCAAGTTCAGAATAGGGAGAATTGGATTTACAACGCAATTAACAAGCTCACTGAGTAGTATTCGAGTGTTGATTTTGCCAGGGCTTCGCCTCGAATATCCGATTCGTTTCTTATGGAGAGCTTGGAGTGATCATCTATTTATAAACTCTGCCATTGCTGCTTCTGGACGACCTCAGCCTCCGCACCTATCGTCCGCACTACTGTTGCAAAAATGCCTGTTGAAAATATAGCCGTTGGACAGAAAATTCTGCACTTGCGGACGCCAATCCGTCGTCCGCTACGTCCGTACAAATCCAGAATTGGACAGATTCAAAGCGGACGCCATTCCCATTGTCCGCTGCGTCCGCCTACATCGTCTGCATCTTCACACAAATGTTGGACGCCAAAACAGCGTCCTCTTCTTCGCTTTCGTCCGCACAGCTGAAGAGACGCGGACGCCGAATGGCGTCCGCCTCGTCCGTCTGACCCGTCCGCGTGAATCTCCAAAATGGCAGATTCAAAACGGACGACTTAAACCTGCGTCTGCCTCATCCGCAGCATCTGCGACAGCATAGCCTACTTCATATTTCCACAAAATGTTTCCTCTAAGTCATACGAACCTTCCATTCTCCTGCGTAGACTTAGAGAAACACATTAAACATTCCCAATACCCTTAATCAAGGGTATTCTCAATTTAATCAATAAAAATGATATATAAGAATTCAATGTATAAACAACTTTTGCACTTTATTAAATTTCACATCATCTTTATCACATAGTCTACACAATCTCCCTTATAGATGATGTCCATAACATATAAAGTTGTTTATATCCTAACTTAAGCATGTGCCACAAACATTGCATATTTGATTTGCTCAATTAATTTATGCAATTTATTTACCAATTAATCCAAGCAACATGCTACTAAAATACAACTTATTGATTTACTAAATTAACATACAATTTAGTCATCATCAAAATAAAACTTAGCCTAACAAAAAAGCTAACAATCTCCCCCTTTTTGATGATGACAAAATCCAATAAGTTGTTTATCCTAAAACTAAGCATTTTCATATAATGATTGCATGAATCCATGCACAATGAATCCATAATATATCAACAATGAATCCATGCACAATGCTACTAAACTCCCCCTATAATATATTACAACTTATACATTATTCTCCCCCTTTTTGTCATAATCAAAAAGATTTCCTAGGGGAGGAGAGTCCTAATACAATCAAGAATAGTTATCAAAATAAGACTATCAAAGATTCATCAAAGAAATTCTCCCCCTTGAACATTAATAACATGAGAATAATGAGGGAATAAGCATTAGAATTCAAAGATAATTGGAACAAATAATTTTATTGAAAACAAATTTCTCCCCCTCAATCAATGAATCTAACTAAGAAGCAAATCATGGAGAGAAATATACATTCAATTGCAATTTGTGGTTAAAAGAAATATACTAATTGTAAATAACCACAATCACAAAGATTTCTAACAAAGATATGCTCAAAGAGTGGCTAAATATAGTATATAAAATTGAAACCAACCACATTCGAATAACATTGATTCAAAAATAATATCCCCTTATTTCAAAGAATCTTCCAAGTAGGCAAACCATGGAGGGACATAGACATTCAAGTTCAAATTGTGGTTAAAGATAAGATACCAAATTAAGCAACCACAATCACAAAAAAATCATCTCTCTTTGTCATTAAGCATACATACCTATTTGAGAGATTTAGCATTCCAATTCTATTTGTGGTGTAAAATATGATACCAATTTGAAAAACCACCACTAGGAATTAGTCAATCAAAAATATTTTCTCTCTATTTGCACATTAAAAATATTCAATCAAAAATATTTTTATATAAGGGTATTATGCATTTAAGTTCAAACAATAAGCACAAAAAAAAATGAGATTCAAGAAGTAGATACCAAATGAAGGAACTAGAATCCATTTAAGTTCAAGAATTGTAAACACATTTTCAATTTCTAACAAGTGATACCACTTTAAGAATTAAGAAATTAACAAAAGATACCAATGGAGAATTCACAATTTTAAGCCAACCAAGTTTTCAAAGAATTATATCAATTGTAAATCCAAAGTTAAAATCATATCATTTTACAAGGTATTGATACCAATTGTAAATTCAAAAGAGATTTCTAAGAGAGATACCAATGTGTTAAATCAAAATCAATTCAATTATCTCTCTCCCTATGTTATGCACAAAAAACAATCGATTGGGGATATAATCCAATTTATGAAATTTTGCTCTCCCCCTTAGAGCAACAATAAAAACCAATTTAAACATTTCTCTCCCCCTATATAATTATCACCAAGCAAATAGGAGAAAATCCAAAGACTCAAGAGAACCATCCAATTGAATCAAAAATTTACCAATTGAAAGACAATTCATGGATGAGTTCAAATTCAAAACAAAACAAATTCTCCCCCTATCATTATGCACATAATCAAATAGTTGGGGAATCGAAATATGATATCAAATGAAAATCTTTAAAAGATTATACCAATTGTAGAACAAAATATGATTTCATTGATACAAAAACAAAAAAAAGTTTCATATATGATACCAATTAAAAAATAAGTCCAAAGATTTCAAATGTTGAAATTCAAGTTTAAAACCAAGGATTGATACCAATTTAAAATTTCAAAGCATAGAGAAATTGAAGATACCAATTGAAGAAATGAAATCCAATCTTTTAAAAATATTAATTGATATAATCTATCTTTCAAAGATATTCAAGTTAAGATCCATTCCTCTCCCCTTAAACCATTGCATACAATTAAAACATTGGGGATGGAAATCCAAGATAGATACCAAATTATAGAAGTTTAAAGCAAAATCAATTATTGATATCAATTGAATGATTTCAAATCAATGGAGAATATTAATATCAATTTGAAAAACAACTATAAAGCTTCTTCCCCTTTTTAAATCAAAAATCAATTCAAAAAAGAATTATCAAAATTTAATCTAGTGGAAGCATAAACAACAAGATTAGAGACAGTACAATCAATTATCTTTTAAAAAAACTAACTCTCCCATTTTATCACTAAATCGACATCGAATCAAGAGAGTATTATAAGATCTAACTAGAACAATTGTTTAAACAATTTATGTCTCCCCTTTTTATCCACAGCTAAATCAATTCAAAGGGGAAACCAACAACTTAAAATTGATATCAAACAATTCAATATATAAAACTAGAAAGCTAATTGTTGGAAGCCAATTCTCAAGCAATAAAAATAGTCCAAGACAAGAATTATGCAAAATTTAACTTAGAGATACCAATTGTAAAAGTTGATACAGATTTCAACCTATAGGCACTCTATCAATATCTTCCATTCTAAACTCAAAAATATCAAAAATAAGTTCAAAACTATGTATTGAAGAATTTTAGTCAATTTAATTTTAGTCAAAAATAGAAAGTCAAATTAAACCACTTTTCAAATCTAATCTATTCATTTTAATTCACATTAAAGCCCAAACAAATTTAATTTTGCCCTTTAAATCAATGATCAAAATAAAATCTATAGAGATTTTCAAAGTTTAAACCAAGAGTGGTAGCCAACTTAGCAAAATTAAAACATTTATATTTTTCTCTCCCTATATCAATAGTTAGTTTTTAGTTCAAGAGAGAAATACACATGTCAAAAAAAAATATCAATTGAAGATAGACAAGTGTCTCTTCTATTTGATGATAAACACAATTTATAGGCATAGTGGAAGCACAATCATCAAAGTCGAAATTTAACAATTTTGAAACAAATCAATGATTTAATCAACTCTCAACAATTCTATTTTCTCCTCCTATTTAGTTATTCAAATTCAATTCAAGGGAGAAATCAATAAAACATCATTTTTAACAAATTTTCTACTCTTCTCCCCTTATATCAAGCTAATTTTAATTCATGGGAGAAGCAAATTTACCTTACAAGACTCTATATCCAACAATTCAACCAATTTATGAGTTTATTCAAATTAGAAACCCAATTGTTGAAACCATTAATCAAAATACTAATTGAATAAATATAGCAAATTTCAACCTAGAATAGCACTAGAGAATTCAATCACAATTTTGATCTTCTAATCTCCAAAATAAGAATGAAAATCAAGTTAAGTCAATTGCAATCCCAAATCATGAATAAAACATATCTCAACTTATATATATACAAAAAGATTAAAGCTAACAATTAATTCAAGTAAATGTTCTACTCATCAAAGTTAAACAAATTCAAGAATCAAAAACAATTTAATCTAATTCAATTCCTAATCAAAATCCATAGAATTGATTCCAAAGAAATTTCAACCAATTAAAGTCTAAATAATCATCCAAATCAAATTTCACAACCAATTTTAATCAAAACAAAAAGAGTTGTGTACCTCCAAGATAATTTCCATCTTTAAAGCATTGGAGGCATTCTTAAGGCTTCTCCCCTTGTATTGGATATTCAAGTATCCAATTCCTTTTCAAGCTCCTTGGGAGAACCTCCAACCTACAACCAAAAATCATTTTGCAAATTTTGGTACCCGAGCCATTTTGGGTCCATTTGTTATAGGTTTGGTTCCTTTTGGAACCCACACAAATTTAGAATTCACTTTAGGTTTAAGATTTAAACTAGACTCAAATCTAGAATTCACATCCAAAGAATGAACAAATTTTGTACTAACATTTGATTTAAATTTAGAGTTCAAATGCAAATGATAGACAAATTTAGATTTAACATTTGAATCCAATTTAGCATTCAATTTTAAAAGGCAACAAAAAGATTTATGTCCAACACAATTGCAAGAATTACAAATTGATGAACTAACAAATTGATTCGTGTAATTCTTTTTCTTTGCAAAGGGTTCATAGCCAATTCCGGCTTTATCAAATGTAACCCTTTGCGAATTTAAGAGCATATTTAAAATTTTTGCTCCCATTTGTGAATTTAAACACTATAGAGTTTAAATCATCATTCTTGGCCTTTAATTCACAAACATCAATTTTAAGAGATTTAATTTGAGCATTAGCATCAAAAGTAGATTTAGATTTGATATTCAATGATCTAATCTCATCTTCACATGATTTGATAGAAATATTCAATCCATTATTCAACAATTTCAAATCACCACAATCATGCTCAAGACATTTGATAGTAGCAATCAAATCACAATTTTTAACATTCAATGAATCAATTTCCTTTTCATGTGATTTGATAGTTGTATTCAACTTTTCATTCAACAATTTCACATCATTAATTTCATGCTTATTACATTTAATAGTAGAAATCAATCTATCATTCACCAATTTTAAGTTATTACTATCATGCTCAAGAGATTCAAAGGAAGATTTAGACTCATCAATCATATTTTTCAATTCAACAATTTTATCCTCAAAAGATTTGTTTACACTAGCATGTTTTTTGATCAAATTGCTATGCTCCTTTTTCAACAATTTATATTTATCTTTGAGCTCATTAAAACTATCTAGCAATTCATTAAATACATCATTATCATCTTCACAATTTGAATCAGAATTGCTATAATAGTCGTTTACCTCAATACTCTTGGCCATGAAGCATACGTTGGCCTCTTTCTCCTCTCTTTCGGAGGATGAGCTCTCTCCACTTTCAATCTTTTGGTTTGTGCCTACATGTGTTAGCTCAAGAGATTTCCAAATATCATAAGCACTAACACATGATTTAACTCTATCGAATTCATTTTTACACAAGGCACTAAACAAAATATTCATTGCCTTAGCATTTAAGTTCCAATTTTGTTTATCTACATCATTAAATTCACATGATGGTCTAGGAACATTAATCCCTATTTCAATGATTTTCCATAAAAAGAAATCAATAGATTGTATAAATATTTTCATTCTACACTTCCAATAAAGATAATTACTCCCATCAAAATGTGGAGGTGTAGATGTGCATTGACTTTCAACAATTCTATCGAAATCCATAATCAATTATTCACAATAAATTTCAACAAGAAATTCAATAAGAGAATTTTTCAATAGATGCAATTCAACAAATATTAGCAATGTGCACAATCAACAAAATATCACACAAAAATTTAAATCCCCTACTCTGATACCAATTGTAGGATCGATATACGCCTATAGAGGGGGGTGAATATAGCGTTTTTAGCTTTTTCGTGCGATATTTAAATCTCTAATTACCCTAAGTGATTTAATGCATATAATTAAAATATCGATAACATTAAATGCGTAAATTAAAGAAAAGGGTTAGAGCAATGCACACAATATTTGTTTACGCGGTTCGGCAAACTCGCCTACGTTCGGGCTCCAAGTTTCACTTGGAGATATACTAAATAATTGGCTTACGGGTGCCAATAAAACCGTTTACAAGTTGACTATTAAACGGGGCGTCACCCTTGACTAATTCTTAGGTTGTCAACCTTTGACTCTAACGAGTCGTCACCCTAAATTTGACTATTTCGGGGCGTCACCCAAGTGTGATGAATTCTAAGGGTATCACCCTCTACTATCAAGCACAATACTAAACTCAGAAATTTAAGCTTAAATCTAGCTAATCCGAATTCTCCCAAAATATAACTCGCAAGTTCGGAATAGGGAGAATTGGATTTACAACACAATTAACAAGCTCACTGAGTAGTATTCAAGTGTTGATTTTGCCAGGGCTTCGCCTCGAATATCCGATTCGTTTCTTATGGAGAGCTTGGAGTGATCCTCTATTTATAAACTCTGCCACTGCTGCTTCCGGACGACCTCAGCGTCCGCACCTATCGTCCGCACGACCATTGCAAAAATGCCCGTTGAAAATATAGCCGTTGGACAGAAAATTCTGCACTTGCGGACTCCAATCCGTCGTCTGCTGCGTCCGCATATATCGTCCGCACAAATCCAGAATTGGACAGATTTAAAGCGGACGCCATTCCCATGGTCCGCTGCGTCCGCCTACATCGTCTGCATATTCACACAAATGTTGGACGCCAAAACAGCGTCCTCCTCTTCGCTTCCGTCCGCACAGCTGAAGAGACGCGGATGCCCAATGGCGTCCGTCTCGTCCGTCTGACGCGTCCGCGTGAATCTCCAAAATGGCAGATTCAAAATGGACGACTTAAACCTGCGTCCGCCTCATCCGCAGCATCCGCGACAGCATAGCCTACTTCATATTTCCACAAAATGTTTCCTCTAAGTCATACTAACCTTCCATTCTCCTGCGTAGACTTAGAGAAACACATTAAACATTCCCAATACCCTTAATCAAGGGTATTCTCAATTTAATCAATAAAAATGATATATAAGAATTCAATGTATAAACAACTTTTGCACTTTATTAAATTTCACATCATCTTTATCACATAGTCTACACAATCTCCTTTATAGATGATGTCCATAACATATAAAGTTGTTTATATCCTAACCTAAGCATGTGCCACAAACATTGCATATTTGATTTGCTCAATTAATTTATGCAATTTATCTACCAATTAATCCAAGCAACATGCTACTAAAATACAACTTATTGATTTCCTAAATTAACACACAATTTAGTCATCAACAAAATAAAACTTAGCCTAACAAAAAAGCTAACAACCTCTTGTTCAGGATCTGTAGCTGCGCTTCAACCTGGAACTGGCGCCATGATAACTCAGAGCTCTGGTGGAAACTTGCTATTACCCTTGACTTTTTTTGGCCCGAGGAAATTTCTTAATAATGAAATCATAACATTCTGAAACGATCTAAACATGCTTTTCAAAAATCAAAGCTTTAGATTAATCGTGGAATTTTATCGAAATACCTCTAGCCATTGATGTTGAAATCAGAGACAACTGGTTTTCTTTCTCTGCAGAGTTTCTTCTTAGCCAATCGATTTCGATACAATGGTGTATTTTTCTAAATGAAATCAAAAGATAGGGGAATCTCTTCTGTATGTTTTTCTCTCGGTGAAAAACTCTCTGTAAAACTCACTTTTTTCTTAATGTCTCTTATTCAAATAAATTCTTCCATCAAGAATATATATTTGAATTGAGTTTCAAACTAGGCATTTATCTCATTGTAATGCTGGTAGTTTTTCTAAATGAAAAATCGATTAGAAAACCAGACCAAAAATTGGCGGTTCATTAATAAACCAAAATAACTGCCAACATTCTCCCACTTGGTCTGCATTTTCTAACTTTACTGTAATAAAAAAACATAATACATGAATCATAGTGATAAATTCTCTCTATGTTATTGAGAATTACCTTCCATGTATCACAATGTATTATTTTCCTTCTTTATTGCCCATAAACTTAATGAATAAACCTTATGTTTATTCGAGGTTTATAAACTGAAGTATATTTCTCAAACTAAATGTGTACACTATAAATTTTATAATGAGAAATATCATAAAAAGAGTTATAAATATTCGTTCTTACAATGAAAAATCACATAATGGACCAAAATCCCATTTTAACAACATGGTCCTCAAATCTTAATGGTGCCATGCCCTTAGTTAAAGGATCGGTGATCATCAATTCAGTGCTTATGTGTTCAATGCCTACTGAACCATCCTTAACACGTTCCCTTATTGCTAAATACTCAATGTCAATAAGCTTACTTTGACTACCATTTTTATTGTTTTTAGCCATAAATACCGCAGCTGAATTATCGCAATATATCTTCAACGGTCTAGAAATCGAATCAACGATTCTAAGCCCTGAAATAAAACTCTTCATCCATACACCATGCGAAGTAGGCTCAAAACATGATACGAACTCAACCTCCATAGTGGATGTGGCAGTTAAACTCTGTTTAGTACTCCTCCAGGATATAGCCCCACCGGCCAACATGAAGATGTATTCTGATGTTGATTTACGAGAATCAACGAAACAAGCAAAATCTGAATAAAAGTATCCAATCACATCCAAGCTATCCATTCGTCTGTAGGTAAGCATGAAGTCTTTGGTCTCTTGAAGGTACCGTAACACTTTCTTTGCAGTAATCCAGTGGTCATTACTAGGGTTACTTTGATATTGGCTCAACATCCCAACAACAAATGCAATATCAGATCTGGTGTAGACTTGAGCATACATCAGGCTTTCAATAACCAAAGCATAGGGAATGTTTCTCATTTTCTCCCCCTCAAGGTCATTCTTTGGGTACTGTTTCTCATGGAACATGTCACCCTTCACAATGGGACAACACTATGTGAATAATCTTTCATCCGATATCTCTCTAAAACTTTATTGATATAAGTTTCCTAAGACAATCCTAAGCAACCTTGAAATCTATCTCGATAAATCTTAATACCAATGACATAGGAAATATCACCCATGTCTTTCATATCAAAGTTTTCAGAGAGAAATTATTTCACCTCATACAATATACCTTTATCATTAGTTTTAAGTAAAATGTCATCCACATATAGGACTAAAAAACCAATTTTGCTTCCACTAACCTTCTGGTATATATATTGATCCATAATGTTCTCTACGAAACCGAATGAAGAAATAACATCATGAAATTTTAAATACTGTTGACGGGAGACTTGTTTCAATCCATATATGGATTTCTTAAGCTTGCACACTAAATGCTCACAACCACTGGATGAGAATCCTTCATATTGTTTCATATAAACCTCTCCCTCTAGCTCTCCATTGAGAAAAGTTGTTTTCACATCCATTTGTTGTAACTCAAAATCAAAATGTACAACCAATGCAAAAATAATGCGAAAAGAATCTTTCTTAGATACAAGAGAAAAAGTCTCAGTGTAGTCAATTCATTCTCTTTGTGTGATTCCTATAGCAACAAGTCTTGTTTTATATCTTTCGATGTTGCCTAATGAGTCTTCCTTAGTCTTAAAGACCCATTTATAAACTATGGCTTTTACACCATCAGGCAACTCGACAAGATCCCAGACTTTGTTTGAATTCATAGAATTCATCTCGTCTTTCATGGTATCTACCATAGACTTGATTCATCATAACTTATGGTCTATGAAAACGTATCATGATCATTTTCGACTCCTATATTATAGTCTGATTCCTATAGATATGTCACATAATCACTAGGAATAGCTGATTTTCTTTCTCTAGTAGATCTCTGTAGTGTTGTTCCAACATTTTCTTGAGAAATTTGTTGTTCAACTAGTTGATCAACAATTTCTGGAACTTCCTCAAGAATTCGATCTATTGGATTATAATCAGCAGCTTGTGGAATATCATCTATTGATTGTTCAACACTCATTTGAACTCTAGGAGTGTTGTTTACAACAATCAATTTTTCACTTGAGTTAGATGGTTGAACATTAATGTGATCTTTTTAAAAAACAATATCCTGAAATCTATCACTCCCACTAATCAAGTCATTCTCAAGAAATTTTGCATTTCTTGATTCCATAGTCCTAGTGTTGTGAGATGGACAAAAGAATCTATACCCTTTAGACCTCTCGGCATATCCAATGAAATAACCACTAATGGTCCTTTGGTCTAGTTTATTTTCTTGTGGATTATAAATTTTAACTTCAGACGGGCATCCCCAAATGCGTATATGTCTCAAACTCGGTTTCCAATCTTTCCATAACTCAAATGGTGTCTTTTCGATAGCCTTGATCGGAACTCGATTTAATATATACGCTGCCGTCTTAAGTGCATCAGGCCACAAGAAATCTGTAAGTTTGGAGTTGCTACGCATACTCCTCACCATGTCCAATAATGTTCAATTTTTTCTTTTTGCCACACCATTCTGATCAGGAGAACCATGCATGGTGTATTGAGCAACTATTCCATGCTCTTGAAGAAATCTAGCAAACGGACCATGTGACGACCCGGTTTTGCATAACCTTTTAAAATTTGTAAAAGTTAAAACTTTTGTAAGACAATTAAAATCCTTCATAATCAGAGTGCTAAAACTGAGCGTCAAAATCCATTCATTACATTTGTTATGAAAATCGTTTATCAAAACAGAGCAGAAGCGAAAACATTCAAATTAAAACATGCTAAGTAAATCATTATGTTTTACAAATTACTTTACTCGTCTTTAGCCTGACCGGCCTCAAGCTCAGCCCTTGTAAATCTTTCATCGACTGCTTTGTATTTTATTCATCGTTCTTCTCGTGCATATATGTGTACCTACACCACAAGTAAACTGTAAGTCCAAAGGCTTAGTAAAGAAAGGGAATATGCAATATGATCATGCCTCTATTTAGTTCACTTGGAATGGGTCCGCCCCAAACCAATATTTTCATTATGTTTCATTCATTCGTTTATTACTCGTACATCGAGTTGGAAGTTGAAGGAACACGTACTAGATGGAATAGTTTGATCGGCTTCTAGATCTAAGTGGACTAGATCCGAACTACCCATCCACCCCCAACTTCCCATCATCATCATCAGCATTCGTTCATTTCATTTTCCTCTCTCATGCATCTGAGTACCACCCCGAAGTGGTGCTCTCTACGGGTTTTTATTAATATGATGCATGACCATATATTCTCAACCTAACATAATGCATGATGCACTACAACATTAACATTCATAAAAATTGAAGTGCGCATAAATGAAAGTAACTGAAATTAAAGGCGCATATAAAAGAATAATAGGAATTGAAAGCGCATAGCAATGAAGACAACCAATAATTGAATAATGCACAATAGGGAACATTTACAATATTGAATACAGTAATTAACATGCCAATTATCTTGTCAACTTTTTAGTCCGTTTACATGCTCCCTACAATTATTATTCTAGGTAATTATTCTAATCAGTTATCCAAGTAATTTACCATGCTTTATTAACAGAAAATATCATGCTAAGGACATGTAACTGAAATTGAGATTGTAAACAATACCAAATAGATAATAACAAGGATAATGTAAAACACTAATTACACAATCAATGAAACTCTTAATTTGTTTTTACTTAGTTCATCCTCTTTACATTCTAACATTGACATTAGATTATCCTCTCAGCAAATTAATTAAAACATGACAGTAAGGAAATAGTTAATAGTACGAAAATAATACAAAGCAACAAAATCTACAGCAAAGGAAGTCAACTCAACAAGAAATACAATTTTAGTTATTTATCATGCGAATCCTAATTGATTACATGTTTTATGTTTTAATTACATATTCAGATTTCATGCTTAGCTAATTTCATGCTCGGGTGTTCAATTAATTACTCTAAGTTACTTTATTTGTCAAAGCATACTCATTTTATTCAAACCAATTACATGCTCAAGTAAGGTATGATTAATTTAGCTACATTATTAACATGCTTGATCTTGTTAATTAGACATGCTAACTAATTGATTATTGCTCATTTTTCGCTAACATGCATTTCTAATTGATTCGACATGCTCAAGAGTTGATATTGCTAGTTAACATGATAATTATACATACTTAAGTAAATGGACATGCTCATTGATTTATTATATAAATTTCATGCTTGATTTATGCTTGCATTAATTTCACAAAGATATCAAACTGAAACACAACTAACGACAAAACAATGACAACAAGGTAAGTATATGCATAAGGAATTAAAACAATAACTACACAGCAAGTAAATATCTAATAACCCTTTAGCTCATCTTCGAACTTTGCATAATCGCTTAGCTTTTACTTGCTCTGCTTCCATTTCAACCACCATTTCACTATCATTTACAGGAACATCACAATGAGAAATGATAGAGTTAATCACAATAAACACAGAGAACACAATAAACAGAACCATCAACCAAGGAACTACACTACCAACACCAAGCAATATCTATAGCAAGGTAAATCATCTCAACAAGGAAATACAGTAGCAAGACATTCAGGGAATTATCACCAAATCAACAATTATTTATCAACTAGCAGTAAGCATTTTAAGAACAATACTCTAAACTCATGCACACACTTGCGGTGTAGGGCCTCCATATGGCCAAGACACGCCCAATTCCTTACCTGAAATGAAGAAAAACCAATAGGGACAGTGCTCCACAGCTCACTACAGCAATTCTTAGTTCGACCTTCATTTACAATCACACTACACGACTTCTAGTCACCAGCTCTTCACGGTCTCCCGTCCTCTCTTTCACTCTCTCGCTCTCTCACTCTTTCGCTAGAAGGAAGAAATGTGAGGAACCAAAGGGGAGTGAAATCTTATCCTCCCGAATGAACTCCAACAGCATTTAAAAAGGCGAAATGCTACCTGTGGAAGTTGATGAACACCAACCAGAGGGAAGAAACATGCTAAAATGGGGGAAACATGAATCGTTGAGGGAGATTCGTCCCTTCCAAAGTTGCCTCGTGGAGGAAATCCCTGAGTTCAATCCCCCGAAATTTGCGGTGCCGATCCGCCACTGGACCCAGCTGCTTGAATCGACCCATCTCTTTTGGCCATCGACCCGAGGCCATCCCGCTCGACGCCGGCTGCCTCATTGCAATCGCTAGTCGGCCGTCGCAGAGCCTCCGTCCCACAACTCAGCGCTTTTCCGTTTAGACCCGCGAAGCTATTGACTCCGAGCCCTAGTTCTCCACCTCGCAGCATCACCGATTGTCTGCTTGCCGTCACGAAGGAGCGCCCGATTCGCTCCCCTCTCCATCTCTCTTGTTCGTCCTCTCTTCTCTCGGGTTTATCGTGAAGTGGCCAAAGGCCAAGGGAGATTTTCTCCCTTTTTATTCCAGCCGAGAACAATTAGCTTGAAACGGTTCAGTTGAACCAATTCAGCTCTCCCCCTCTTCATTTTAATATAATTCAACTTAATTATTTGTAATTTAATTCATTAAATTAATATTTATCCTAATTACGGTAATTTTCATTTAATCTTAACAAATTCTTTGAATTAAAAACTCACGAATACGTCCTTAGTAATACCCAAATAATTTTTATATTAATCCAATTATTCCTAATTACACCAAAATTATACTTATTAAATTTCAATAAAAAGTCAGGGTGCTATAGACCAGTTGCTTGTCCATCCTCAGTATATCTACCATACTATTCTCCACCTCTATCAGTCCTCATGATCTTAATTTGCTTACCGCATTGTTTCTCTATTTTTGCCTTGAAAACCTTGAAGGCATCCAATGCTTTATTTTTATTCTGAAGCAAATAGAGATATATGTATCGTGAGTAATTATCAATAAAAGAGATGAAGTACCTCGAACCATTTGAGTCCATAACTGGACTACAAATGTCTGAATGTATAATCTCTAATATCTCTGAACTCCTCTTAGCACATTTCTTAGATACGTTGGTTTGCTTTTCCTTAATGCAATCCAAACATGTATCAAAATCAGTAAAATCTAAAGCACTAAATACTTTATCACTTACCAATTGCTTAATTCTCTGTATAGAGATATGTCCCAATCTTCGATGCCACAACATAGAGGAATCCTCATTTATAACAAATCTTTTAACACCAATTTGAACATGCATAACATCATTAGTGGTATCATTTTGTAAATCAATACAGAAATACTATTAGACATTGTACCATTTCCAATAAGATCATATTTGTAAAATAAATTGAAGTTTACATCTGAAAATGTAAAGGAAAAACCCAAAGGTACAAGACTTGAAATTGAAATTAAGTTCCTATAAAAACTAGGAATATATAAAGTTTTTTCTAAAACCAAAGTAAAACCACTTTTAAGAACTAAACTACACGTTTCAACAGCTTCCACATGTGAACACATCTTGCTTCCAAAATAGATGCTTTGTTCACTTCCCACTGGTTTCCGAAGGTTTCGCATTCCCTACAAGGTATTCAAAATATGAATTGTAGAACCAGAATCAATCCACCAAGTGTTATAAAAAATATGAGCCATATTAGATACATAACAAACAAATGAGATTGATGTACCTTTTCTTTCAAGTCATGCCTTAAATTTGGTGCAATTTTTCTTAATGTGCCCTTTCTTGTCACAGAAATAGCACTTGATTTCTTTCTTGATTTCATTATATTGGATCGATATTTTACCTTTCCTTTTATCTTTATTTTTGGCTTGTGCATTTTTCTTTCTAAGGGTCATCATGAATGCACTCTCACCTCTTTCATCATCAACCTTCCTTTCTCTTGAATACACATGGTCATTAATTCATTAATTGACCATTTATCCTTATGTGTGTTGTAAGAGATCTTAAAGGGATCGTATGGCTGTGGAAGAGTATTCAAACTACAAGGTATTCGAAATATGAATTGTAGAACTAGAATCAATCCACCAAGTGTTATAAATAATATGAGCCATATTATATTCATAACAAACAAATGAGATTGACGTACCTTTTCTTTCAAGTCTTGCCTTAAATTTGGTGCAATATTTATTAATGTGCCCTTTCTTGTCACAGAAATAACACTTGATTTCTTTCTTGATTTCATCATATTGGATCGGTATTTTACCTTTCCCTTTATCTTTATTTTTGGCTTGTGCATTTTTCCTTTCCAAGGGTCATCATGAATACGCTCTCACCTCTTTCATCATCAGCCTTCCTTCCTCTTGAATACACATGGTCATTAATTGACCATTTATCCTTATGTGTGTTGTAAGAGATCATAAAGGGCCTGTATGGCTGTGGAAGAGTATTCAAAATATAGTGCACCAAGAAAGAATTTGACATGTCAACCTCAAGTGTCTTAAGTTGAGGCGCAATGTCTCTCACTACATGATGTGCTTACGCACACCCGCAACTGTAGCGAGCCTCAAGGATGAAAATTTCATAATAAGTGTGATAGCAAGTGTCTTATCTAAAGTCTCAAATTGTTCTTCAATAACTTTAAGCAATGACACGACATCATTATACTACTCGACAGAACCACGAATACGAGCAGCGATCTTAGTCTTTATGAACATCACACTAAGGTGATTTGAATGTTCCCAACGTTCATAAAGAGCAAGATCAGTCGAAGTGCTGGTCAGAGTAATAACTGGTTTGTCTTTCCGTATAGCATAATCGATGTCTATACACCTCAAAAGAAGAAAAATCCTCTCCTTCCACACTTTGTAATTTCACCTCTTAACTCTGGTATATCGCACTTTATATTAGAGAAACTCAAAGAATTCATAGCTGCAAAAAGCAAATAACAAGCTTAAAAGAGGCATAACTGAATATCATGTTTACCAATGTAAATCATACAATAATAATGAATCTAGAAACATAAAACTTGCATGTGGGCTAAAGTTCTAATTTAATAAGATTCATTTTCACTGAATTAATAAAACTATCAAGTTATATTCTTTTTCTTAATTTTTGTTGGTAATTAAAAAAAATAACTGGATATTTTATTCTAATTAATTAGAAAAATTCAGTAAAATTTTCGGTGGGATAAATTTTACCATATTTATAAAATTAATTACAATAAATGTCATAATGTGATTTTTAATACTTAATATATAATTTTTTTTAATTAAAGATGTTGTGGCTACTCTTCAATTAAATAAAATTATATTAAATCACTCGACATTTAATTAACTGAATTTCAATGTTATTATATAACATGCAATTATTTTACATACATTATTAATAAAACTATGCATACAAAATAAATTACAAACTATGTGCAACTAAATAAGCATGTCATAAATATAAAATTAATCAACATCCTATTTATTTGACAAATTACTTACAACATAATATTTTAACATTTAATTCAAAAATTTAGATAGCATCAATTAGATATTAAAACACATTTTATTTTGCACTTAATTTAATTTATGCAATTTATATAAAAATAGAAACAAGAAAATATATATTTAATATATGCAATTGTTCAGTAGAATTGACTCTGGTTGAGGTGGCAACCCACTTCCTTTACATGCTGCAGGTCCAGGTTCGACTGACAACATTTGTTTTCTACAAAAAACAATACTTGAAACTACATGTAGTTTCTGCCACCAGAACAACACGTAGTTTTGCCCACTTTATGTGCATCCAATAAATGCCAGAACTACATGTATGCCACAAGAAACTACATGTAGTTTAAGTCGTCTTCAACCTTCAGCCGGGTCAATTTGACTCGGTTCAACCTGACGCGGACCCGCTTAAAAAACCTGATATTTTCTCATGATTTTGAAGACCAAATTAAATAATTTTTGTTGCAAAACGTTCATAAGAGAATTCATAGATGATTCGTAACAATAAAATACTTTGAAATCACCCAAAAATTTAATCTTTAAAATTTCAAAACTTTACAATGTGATATCAACGCAATATGACAGACGCTAATAGGCTCTGATACCAAATGTTAGAAATTTCTTAATAACGAAATCATAACATTCTAAAACGCATAACAAAATCAAACCTTTAGATGAAACGCAAAATTTCATCGAAATACCTTCAACTTTTGATGTTGAAATCAGGGACAACTGTTTTCCTTCCTCTGTAGAGTTTCTTCCTAGCCAATCGATTTTGATACGATGGTGTATTTTTCTTAATGAAATCGAAAGATAGGGGAACCTCTTATGTATGTTTTTCTCTAGGTGAAAAACTCTCTCTAAAACTCACCTTTTTCTTAATGTCTCTTATTCAAATAAATTCTCCCATCAAGAATATATATTTGAATTGAGTTTCAAACTAGACACTTACCTCATTCTAATGCGGGTAGTTTTTCTAAATGAAAAACCAATTAGAAAACCAGACAAAAAATTGGCGGTTCATTAATAAACCAACGTAACTGCCAACAATCCCTACTATAATAATCATTACTATTATCTCTTACTCCTTTCTCTCAGATCGACACCACTTCGCTGATTCCTACATAATGACTCATTCTTCTTCTCACCAAAAAATCATCAGCGGTGGTTTCTCCGACGTGGGTTCTCTTCCAAAAACAAATATCTCTAACCTCTTGTTCGGGATCTGTAGCTGCGCTTCAACCTGGAACCGGCGCCGTGATAACTTAGGGCTCTGGTGGAAACCTGTTGTTACCTATGACTTTTTTTGGCCAGAGGAAAACCTGTCTCTTGTCCATATATCTCATCACCTTGTAGAAAATCCGAAGATATTCTTTGTTTGGCTTTGTTTTCCTGCTATGGTGTAACCCAACTTTGTTTGTTTGCACATGGTGGTATGCTCTGCTGCAGGAGAGGGTAGAATCGAACAGGGACTGATGAATTGAATTGAAATCGATCAATTCGGTTTGGTTTGGATCGGTTTTGAACATTTTATAACAATTTTTGGTTCAATTTCATAAGAATTGAACTTTTCAATTCAGTTTTTGAGTTGTCTTTTGCAAAAACGACAATAACCGAACCGAACTAACAAAATTTGCAATTAAAAAAACCTAAACTAAACCTTTCGAACCAAACCGACGGAATTGTGTCTGACTTTGTGGTCTGCGTGAAGAAGAACCGTCCGTCCTCCTGGCTTAAGAATCAATTTGCAGCCAAAAAAGAGTGAAAGTTTCACTCTGTTCTAGACTTCTAGTTTCATGGTGGCTTAGTGGTCAATGCTCATGACTAATGTCATTCCCTCTTGGTCTCGGCTCTTGCATCGCTCGTTGATCAATTCGCTCGCCTCTTAGTTGCGGTTCTCTCAGCCTCTCAATCTTGGACTCTCGATCTCAGCCTCTTGGCCCTCGAGTATGGACCATACCGTATGGTCTCATTCTCTCTCTTAGTCTTTTATTCTAATACTCTTTGATTAATACGCCACTAGTGAATGATTTTCTAAAACTGTTGAAATTGTTGAATTTGAAATTGTTGATTCTGGAACTATTGATTTTGAAACTATTGAAATTGTTGATTATGAAATTGTTGATTTTGAAACTGTTAAAATTGTTGATTCTGAAATTGTTAGTGAATTATTGAAATTGTTGAATGACTTGTTGAAATTATTGATTCTAAAATTGTTGAATGGGTTGTTGAAATTGTTCAATGAATTACTAAAAATGTTGAATGAAATTAGCTTAAATTGATTATGAAATTGTTGAATGAATTGTTGAAATTGAGTCTGAATTACTAAAAATGATTATGCTACATTTGGTTTAATGTTCCACTATTTTAATGAAGTTGGTGTAATGATTTTGCATTTTGTTTTAGCCTTTTAGGATGGAAAACATTTATGCAATTGTAGAGGGACCTACTGTTAACTCTATTGCCAGTCAAACCAAGAGAAAAAAAATCAGAAGTTTGGAATCATTTTATTAGAATTGAAAGTACTTATCATAGCAACCCTAGAGCAAAATATAATCATTGTTTATAGACATATGCATGTTATGCATTTAAGGATAAGACATCAAACTTGAAAAAACACATTAGTAGTTGTAAAAAATTGTTGGAAAGTGTGGATATGAAACAAAAGAATTTGAACTTCTAAAATATGAATAATATGAGATTAAATCTGTCAAGTTTTAGTGTTGCAACTTGTCAAGAACTACTTACAAAAATGATTATTATTGATGAATTACCTTCGAAGTTTGTTGAAGGAGAGGGTTTTAAGGCATATTCTAAATATGAGCAACCGAAATTTGTTGTACCTTCTAGAACTACTATTGCATGAGATAGTTAGTATTTATGAGAAAGAAAAAAATGAATTTGGAAGAATACTTTAGAAAGACATCTCGACGAGTATGCTTGACTACCGATACATAGACTTTCATTCAAAATTTGAGTTACATGATATTAACTGCTCATTATATTGATAGTGGTTGGACCATGCATAAGAAGATTATTAATTTTTCTTTAATTTCAAATCATAAATGTGAAATGATTAGTAGAAAAGTACAAAAATGCTTATTTGAATGTGGAATTTAAAATGTTTTAACTATTGTAGTTGATAATGCTTCTTCAAATGATGTTGCAATTTAATATTTGATCAAAATTGTTCAAAATTGGAATGGGTTAGTTTTGTGTGGGGAATATATGCATATGCGATGTTTTGCACACATTTTGAATTTGATTGTATGTGATGGTTTAAAAGATCATCAAGAATCTATCGCAAGAGTACATAGATCTGTGAAATACGATCGATCTTCACTTACAAAGCTATAACATTTTAGGAATTATGTTGAAAATGTTAAGATCACGTGCAAAGATAGTGTTTCTCTTGATGTGCCTACCAAATGGAATTCCATTAGAAAACACTGAAAAATTTGAAAAAGCTTTTGAGAAGTTAAGAGAAACTGATAGTCATTATCTTGTTGATTTGGGTGGGGAAAGACCTCCCACAATAGAAGATTGAGCTAATATTAGGGAACTCATTAAGTTTTTGAAGATTTTTTATAATACCACTATAATTATTGTTAGCTTAAGAGTATTAAACTTAATTGTTTTGATGATAATTTATTAATTTAATGTTAAGTTGTTTATAATTTGAATGTGACTAAAGTTTTCAATGTTTAAGTTAATCTTATTCTTAATTGGAAATACCCTGTAAAATGGGTATTTAGTGTTCTAACATGTGTGTTAAAGTTGTGAAGTGACTGACGTAAGTCATGGGTTGAAGAAAATCAAAGGAAGTGCAAAATCAAAGGAAATGGTTGACCAAATGGTCGACCAAATTAAATGACAGATTGCTTGTCAAAATTGCTGTCGACCAAATGGAAAATGGTCGATCAAAAAACAATATAGAACACTCTACCTTCTAGACACAGGGAAAAATGGTCGACCAGCACAGTAGATTTTGTCGACCGAATTTTATCACAGTTTGCTTGCCAAAAATGCGGTTGACCAAAAGAAAAATGGTCGACTTGAAAATTTGATAGTGAACTCTGATTTTCCAAATTAGTAAAAATCAGTCGATCACTTGAAAATTGGTCGACCGGCATGGTCGACAAACTTGAAGAAAATGGTCGACTTGTGAAGAGAAGAAATGTCGTAATGGTCAAATGGCAGTTGAGCAAATTGGTTGTGTGGTCGATCGCAAAGCAACCTGGCTGAAGACATCTATAAATAGATGAAGACTCTGAGTGGAAAATCACCTTAAACAAGACAAAGTGCTGCCAAATCGTTTGATCAATTTAGCTTACTTACCATTGCTTAAGAGACCTCATTCGTTGTGTAATCTTAGGAGTTAACCATATTGAGAGTGAGGGTTTATCGTGTTGAAATTTGTAAATGAACAATCACTTGTAGAGTGTGAGAGACGGTGAACCTGTTGTAAGGTTAGATTGACACCCTCAAAGTTTAACCAAGTGTAACTCATGCGGTTGACGTAGGCGTGCTTTGCCAAATCACGTTAACTACTCGGTCTCATATTTCTCTTCCTTATCTTTTATTGTGCTTAGCTATTGCATCGATTAGTTATCAAATTTGTGTTAAATATCTTAAATTAACTTAACTAACTTGACGAAATTAATCACTTGAAAAAGTTTTTAAAAACCAAATTCACCCCCATTTCGATTCTACAATTGGTATTAGAGCCTCGTTTTTAACTTTATTGTGATTAATTGTTAAGTGTCTATTTGATAAATGATTATGGCTTTCAACTCAAACAATATGCATGTAGAAGGACAATCTATTTCTAGGCCACAATTCTTTGATGGAAAGGACTACACATGTTGGAAAGCAAGAATGAGAATTTTTATTCAATCTATGGATTATAATTTATGGAATATTATTGAAAATGGACCACACATACCTATTAAGATTGAAAATGGAATTA
Organism: Begonia loranthoides; assembly: GCA_022433065.1. Taxonomy (NCBI): domain Eukaryota; kingdom Viridiplantae; phylum Streptophyta; class Magnoliopsida; order Cucurbitales; family Begoniaceae; genus Begonia; species Begonia loranthoides. The sequence continues at coordinate 25,197,621 of CM039480.1, read as the reverse complement.
GTATTCCAAAATCTTCTATAGAACTTGATGAGTTGGATAAACGCAAATTGAGTATGATGCAAAAGCTATTAACACTCTATATTGTGCTTTAAATAGTGATGAACTTAATAGGGTACAAGCTTATGATAGTGCTTTTGAAATATGGAAATTACTCATGAAGGAACTAATCAACTTAAAGAAAGTAAAATGAGCATGCTTATACATGATATGAATTATTTGTCATGGATAATAATGAAACCATTAGCCAAATGTTTACTTATTTTACTAATATTACTAATGGTTTAAAAGTTCTTGGTAGAGTTTATCCTGAGGAAGAACTTTTTAGAAAAATTCTTCGATGTTTACCAATAGTATGGCAACCAAAGGTAATGACATTTCAAGAGGCTCGTGATCTAAAAGTCCTCAAAATGAAAGAACTCATAGGCTCACTCATGACACATGAGATCACCATGAAAGCCAATGAAAAGGAATAGCTCAAAGAGAAGGAAATCTCTAAGAAGAAAACTATGGCCCTCAAAGTCTCCTCAAGCAAACAAGGCAGATCCAAAAATGAAGAAGAAGACAATGAGGAAACAACCTTCATGACTCGAAAGTTCAACAAATTCCTCCAAAGAAAAAAATGGCAAGGAAGGAGAAACTTCAAGGAAGAGCGGCCAAAGAAAGAAAAGGAAATAACATGCTTTGAATATGGAAAGCTGAGACACATCAAAGCCGAATGTCCTCAAGCAAAGAAGACATCAATGGTCTTTAAAAAGAAAGCATTCAAAGCAACATAGGATGATAGTGATGAAGAATCATCATCCGGCAGTGAGGAAGTAGCGAACATGTGTTTCATGGCAAAAGAAAATGAGGTACATGACTCACTTAGTGATATAGATGATAATATTGATGAATATGATTTGATGAATACATTTGATGAATTATATGAACAATTTAACATGCTTAAATCAAAGTATAAACTATTATAAAGGGAAAATGAAAATATTGTGAAAAAAAATGTTAGTGTAGTTCAAGTTTTTGAAAATGAGATTAGCAAATTGAAAACTAAGGATGATGAATTAAAGGCTAGAGTTTTTAAATTCACAAGTGGTAGCAAAAAATTGACATGCTTCTAGGGCAACAAAAAGTAACATTTGATAAAGCCGGACTAGGATATCAAGCTTTTCAAAAGAAAAAAAAACCTATAAGAATTTCTTTGTTAAATTATCTACTTGTTATACATGCCACTCAATAGGACATAAATCATTTTCTTGTCCATCAAAACTATATGACAAAAAGAAATTTTACAAATTTATATGGGTTCCAAAAGGAACCAAAACTAATTCTCAAGAACCCAAAATGATTTGGGTACCTAAGATATCAAACTAAATTTTGTTTGTCGAATGGAGACTCTCCCGTAAAGGATGAATGGTTTTTGGATAGTTGATGTTCAAGACACATGACAAGAGATTCCTCAAGATTTACCTCCATCAAGAAAAAGAAAGGAAATGTGACATTTGGAGAAAATCAAAAGGGCAAAATAGTTGGTATCAGAAATATTGGTAATCCTTCAACTCCTTCCATTGACGATGTTTTAGTAGTTGATGGATTAAAACATAATTTGGTAAGTATTAGCCAACTATTTGATAAAGGTTATAAAGTGATTTTTGAATCTAAAGTTTGTATGCTTGAGGATATCTCAAATGGAAAAACTTTGTCTATGGGTTATAGATATGAAAATATATATGTCATTGATTTGAATATTGTTTTATATTTAAAAAAAAAATTTTGACTGCAAATTCATCTAGTGATTGTTGGTCTTGGCATATAAGATTAGGATATGTAGGATTGGATACCTTAGCTAAGATCTCTAGGAACCATGTTGTGAGGGGCTTACCTAAATTATCCTATGAAAAGGATAAAATTTGTGACGCTTGTCAAATGGGGAAGCAAACAAAAAGTTCATTTGTTTCTAAACATTTCATCCCATCTTCCAAACCTCTCCAATTACTTCATATGGATCTTTTTGGTCCTTCTAAAATATCAAACTTAGGAGGAAAACACTATGCATACGTCATCGTGTTAGCCTAAACATGTTAGGCTCAATTATTTTAATGATAAATATTTTGATTCTAATCATAAGTTGTTTATTGAGTTTTATGCTTAACTATACAGTCATTATATTTATATGTATTTTTATTAGAAATATCCTCAAATCAGGTAATAAGTTGTGCTTACAAGTTTATCTAAGTCCATGTAGTGAATAGGTATCATATTGGGATTTAGAGAAGTTAAGGAATTATAAAGCAGACAAAGGAGTGAAGCAACAGACGTCCCTCAAAGAAGAAAAGGACATCCTGCTTATAAAACAGTTAAGAAATAAAGGTGGCAAAGGTCCCTCATGAAGGAAAGGATGTCCATCTTAGAGCCATGTCAAAGATTTGAAGAAACAGATGAAATTTGTGAAGGGGAGTGGATGTACCGTGTCTTAAGGGTTGAGGAAACGAACACCTAGCTTCCAAAGAATTTAAGGAATGGACTTCCAATATATTAAGTTACATAGAAAGCTCCAAAGTGTTTCAGACGATGTAGTGGTCGATGGCGCGGACGAGAACATTGACCTAAAATGTACACAGTGGGCTCCTAAGAGTTTCGGTCGAATTTGCGGTCGAGGAAGACATTATTAGGTCGACCAAAAATGTGCAGAACACACAATGACAAGTTTTTAACTATCAGGTGTGGTCGACCAAAAAGGATTGGGTCAACCAAAAAAACTGTGTTTATAAAATATAAGACACTTCGAGGCTCACTCCAATGAACCAACAAAGAATTGAGGTGAAGCTTAGCCAAAATTAATACTCAATTCCAAATCAAATAGTGAGTGTAATCCAACTCTCATAATCCCCAAACTTGAGATTTCAATTTGGAAGAGTTTGGAATAGTTTGTAAATTCAATATCCACAATCATTGTACTCCAACATAAAGGGTGACGCCTCGCAATAGTCAAACGAGATAAGGATGATGCCCCAGAATAGTCATTGTAAAGGTTTGTTTGATACCCAAAAGTCAAACACCTTCAACCGTGGAGGTTGGACGGATAACAGATAAGGATCTCCAAGTGGACACTTAGAGCGAATATGTAGGTCGGGGTTGCCGAACCGCGTGAACATATTGTTTGCACTCTCTTTCCGTACTCTCTTTATATTTATGTGTTATTTGTTTAGTTGTATGCCTTAAATCACTTAGGTTTTAGATAAATGAATATCGCACGAAAAATATTAGAGCGCCTATTTCACCCCTCACCTCTCTATAGGCGCATATCGATCCTTCAATTGGTATTAGAGTGGGTAATTAAAATTTTTGTGTGATATTGTGTATATTGATATAAATTGTTTGAGTTACATCTTTTGGATTTCTTCTTTCTGTTATTTGGAGATTGTTGGATAATTTTGTTTGGATCATTTGTTGATAAATTGCTCAATTTAAAATGGCCTTTAATATGCATGTCGAAGGGCAATCCACTTCTAGGCCACCATTTGTTTTATGGTAGCAATTATGTCTATTGGAAAGCTAGAATGAGAATCTATGTGCAATCAATTATATCTTGTGGAATATTATTGCAAAAGGACCATATAGTCCTATCAAAATTGAAAATGGTGTGAATGTTCCTAAATTAGATCATGAATATGATGAATTAGATATGAGAAAAGTAAGTTTGAATGCTAAAGCCATTAACATGTTATATTGTGCTTTAAATATGGATGAATTTAATAGAGTACAAAGTTGTGATAGTGTCTATGATATTTGGAAATTGCTTGACATTACACATGAAGGCACTAATCAAGTAAAAAAAATAAATTGAGTATGCTTATCCACGAATACGAATTATTTTGTATAGATAAGGATGAAACTATTAGTTGTATGTTTACTCATTTTACTAACCATACTAATAGTTTAAAAGTGATTGGTAGAACTTATCACAACGAAGAGTTGGTGAGAAAAATTCTTAGGTGTCTACCAAGGAAGTGGCAACCTAAGGTGACAGCGATCCAAAAGACTTGTGATCTCAATGCCTTAAAGATGGAGGAACTCATCGGTTCCCTAATGACATACGAGATCACGCTATTGAGCAACGAGGAGGAAGAGCAAAGAGAGAAGAGAATCTTCAAGCCAATGATCCTTGCATTCAAAGCCTCCTCAAGCTCTCAAAATAAATTGGAAGAAGGAGAATCCGAGGAAGAGGATGAATCCAGGGATGAAGATGAAGATGGAGATGAAGAGTTAAATCCATCACCTGGAAGTTAGACAAATATCTTCAAAGGAAGAAGGAAAAGGGAAAGAAAACCTTAGTTTGCTTTGGGTGTGGAAAACCCGGTCATATCTCCACCGAATGCCCCAAGGCAAAGAAGAAATCCAAAGCCTCAAAGAAGAAAGCGCTTAAGGGCACATGGGTTGATAGCAAGGATTTTTCTTCCGAGATTGAAGAAGTATCTCACATTTGCTTCATGGCCAATGAGGAAAAGGTACATGACTCTTCTAGCGATTCATATAATTGTGTTGATGATAATGAATTGCTAGATGCATTTAATGAGTTGTTTGAAAATTTCAATATGCTTAAAGCGTAAATATAATTTGTTGAAAAAGGAGAAAAACAATTTGATTGAGAAGCATGTTAAATTGGTTGAATATGTGGAAAATCAAATTGTTGAATTGAAGAGCATGAATGAGAATATGCTTGCTACTAACAAATCACTAGAAGAAAATATTTGTGTATTGAATGCTAAAAATGGTGATTTGAATTTTATTATCTTGAAATTTACGAATGGTAGCCAAAATTTTAATATGCTCTTAAGTTCTCAAAGGGTTACATTCGATAAACCGGAATTGGCTATCAACCCTTTGCAAAGAAAAAGAATTATAATAACTTCTTTGTTGGTTCTATGACATGCAATGTTTGTAATTGTATAGGACATAAATCATTTAGTTGCCCTACAAAATTTAATGATCAAAGAGCTAAATCTAAATTGGTTTGGGTTCCTAAAGGAACCATTGCTAAGGAAAAATGGCCCAAAAAGGTTTGTGTGCCTAAGAAAAACACTTAGGTGTTTTTTGATTTTTGAATCAAGAGTTTGCATATTATTTGATAATATTGCTTAATGCTTATACTCTTGATTTAAAAGATTTTCTTTGTATGCAAATAGGATGAAATTTTATTCTATAGATTTTCTTGTTGACATATTTTTTTGTATCATTGATTTGTGTCTTTATTATTTCAATTGGTTTCTTTGAGTTTAAATTTTTTATTTCAACTATTGGTATCATTGAGATTGTTTTTCCTACATTTGGTATCTTTTAAATTGTTTTATTTAGTATCTTTGTAATCTCCAACTATTTGATTTTGTTCATTGATATAGGGGGAGAGAAATTTCTTTTAACTTGAATTCATTTATGAATATTTTCAATTGGCATCTTATTCGTCTTGTACATAAATAGTGTATTGAATGATAGTTTTCCTTCTATACATGCTTGTTGATAATCCAATAGGGGGAGAAGAATATAAGTTTTTTTATTAATTGCTCCAAAGGGGGAGAGAAATTGCTTAAAATGAGATAATCCTCTAATAATTTCCATGGTTTGAATAATGGATAGGGGGAGAGAAATATGATGTTATATTTTTATTTGGTGCACTTACAATTGATATATCTTTTTTGGAAATATAAATTGAATTAAATGTTTTAAATGTTCTCTCGATGCTTTGTATTTAGTATAAATTTGACAAAGGGCAGTGTAACGACCAGATTTTTCTTATATTTGAAAACGTGTAAAATTTAAAACTTTTTCTTTTCTTTTGTGAAACAGTGGAAGACTTTTCAGTATTAAAAATCCTTTTTAAACAATACGATACATAGAAATCTTTTCTAAAAATATTTTATAAAGCACAGCGGAACACTAAATAAATAAAATAAAACATTTTAGAATACAATAAATAACTTCTTTCCTTTTTCAATTTAAATACATTTGCAAAACATTTACAAGCCATTTCTTTTTACATTCATTAGCCTAGCCAGCCACAAAATCCGCCTGTGCAAATCCTTCATCAACTGTCTTTGACTTGTTCTCCTATTTCTTGTACATACCTACATCACGAGATAAAACAATGAGCCTAACGCTCAGCAAGCAATAGAATGAATGCTCATGCTCAATGCGTACTTATGCAATTTGTCTTAGAGAAAAACCTATCTCCTCCTTTACATTTTATTATAGAAAAAGAATACATCTTATGGTCATGTGGTTTAACCATCACTCTCGAGGAGATACATCCATTAGGGGTGTCACCATTATGACCGTAACCAATCTCTTGCGTTGTGCAAGTGTGGGGGATTTCTAGTACAAGATAAAGGATACATCCTATGGTCTATGTGGCTTAACCGTCACTCTTGTGGAGATACATTCATTAGGGGTGTCACCACCGATGGACCATCACCTTTTCTCCAGAACCCCCACACACCTATTTATGTTTATTCATTCATCATTTAACATGTCATTCATATATCAACATTTTCATAAGTCCTAACTATGATGCATGTACATCGTGTCATGTTCAATTCACATAAATGTACTAAGTATAAAAGGAAACAAAGTCGTAATATAACATTGCATACTTAAAATAAACAAAGAGCACTTTATATACTAATTGATAGAGGGAAAATTCACATATTAGTCAATAAAGAGATAATGACAGAGGGAAATTTACATGCTAATCAATAAAGAGATAATGATAGAGGCAAATTCACATGCTTGTCAATAAAGAGATAACAGTTTGTATATTAGTTAACAGGGAGCAACTTATGTGATAATCAACAGATGGATAACAATTTATATTTTGATTACAAGAGGACAATTTATGGAACCACAAAACATTTATCATGAACTGAGCAGAATCATCCAAGTCTGAAGCACTAATCCACATAGTAGCCTAACAACATTTTTTATTGTAACCAACAACAACAAAATAACATTCCCAATAATTCCTTTTTGTTTAACCTCTCATGGTTAAAATCAATCTCAAGCATTTTCTAAGCTTTTCATTAACTATAATTAAACTTTCCATTAGCATAACCATTTACAGCAAGAGGAATAAATTAATATATGAACCAGTATTTCAAATCAACAACGGAGGACAATAACAAATCACTCAACAAGAAGAACTGTAACGACCCAGTTTTTCTTACCTTTAAAATGCGTTAAAATTTAAAAATTTTATAAAACAACTGAAATCTTTATTAAAACAATTTAGATTGAAATCAGAGTTCTTTTCTTAAAACCTGATCGTTAAAACCTTTTACTTAAAACTCATTACTTCAATCTTTATTAACAACGAAAGACTTTATTTATAAAATTCTTTTTCTCAAATTATAGCAGAAGCATAAATAGTTCATTTTAAAAGACAATAAATAAACTGTTGCTTTACATTTATATAACTCTTTTCTCACTTTAACTTCATTAGTCTAGCCAACCACAAGACTCGCTCGTGCAAATCCTTCATTAGTTGTTCCTTAGTCTGTTCGTCATTCGCTCGTGCTTGTACCTACATCGCAAGTTATAAACTATGAGTCTAACACTTAGTAAATGATAGAACTTAAATGCTAAATGCACATGTTGTGCCATTTTAAAACTGTATGCAGTTCTCGTTTCTTTTATCTTTGATCTTTTATCTTTTCACGCATTCGTACTTTCTTTCTGTTTCTATTTCTATTCCTGTTTTTGTATCCATTTTGGTATCTATGATCGTACGCATTTTTGTATATGTATCTGTATGTGTATCTGTTTCCATTTCTGGAAACTCGTTTCCCTTTATGTTTCCATTTATGTTTCTGTTTCATTTCGTTTCGGTATCTGTGCTCGTACCGTTTTCGTATCCATTTCCATTTCTGGTCCCGTATCCGTATCCCCTTTTTTTTCATATTCTTTTCTTTTCTTTTCTTTTGTCTTTTCTTTTCTTTTACGTTTGGGTTATGTGCTGAGAATTACTTATCCAGACCACACAACCCCTTTTCTTTTCTTTTCTTTTGTTCATGTGTCGGGCATTACTTATCTGGACCAACCCCTTTTCTTTATCTTTCTTAATCGTTCATTCATACTTTTTTTTCATTTTCCGTTTCCTTTTCAAAACTGTGCATGAAAACTATTTGTCATAAACTTTGAAAATGGTGATGCATGATGCTCGTGAATGCATACAATTTCTAACATAATCTTAAAGGAATCTAATAGCACAACCAACATACAACTCATAGAACATGCTTCATAAAACAGTTGATATTATATTAAAACTATAGACATGCTCGTAAAAATGTAGACATGATCATAAAACTATAAACATGCTCAATATCTATCAAAGCAGTAAACAAACAAACGTGAATATCCTATTCTTGCGATGTAGGGCCCTAAGGACCAAAAACACACATATCACTTACCTCGATTGCATAAAGCGCTCAACGCTTATTCGTTATCCTTTTTTTTCTTCTTTAGTATCTTCACAATTTAATAACATTTAATTATTAATTTAATCAATTAATCAACTTATTAATCTCATCATCTTTTGCTATCCTTAATTCGTATACATTACTTAGGTTTAGCAGAGAGCATTACTAACACACAACAATATCCACAATTACAGAATCACAATCAAGGCTGAATTGTAATTGGCCAAATCAGAGCATAATTCATCACACGTAAATCTCATGTTCTTTATCCCATAATTTCCATAAACAGCAGAGGAGAACCTTACCAATAGAGCATCTAAGACTGTAGCTCATAGTCAACTCCAAAACACAGTAGCTCACCCGAAGCCAGGAGCTCCTACCTCTCGACCATCAGCCCCACCTCCAGTTCTCCCTCATAGAATACAAAACAACTCGTCACAACAAGCAGAAATCAACAACAACACACAACCATGGATAACGAAAGCAAAATCACAGGGCATACCTAACCAAGCGCAAAGTCAACACTCGAGTCGATCACCAGCTCAAGCCAAAACACCCGAACCAATCTTCAGCCAACTCCCTCACTCACTGTCACCCATCTCTCTCCCACACTCTACCTCTCAACTCCTATCTCTGCCTTGACCAAAAACCACCAACCGCTCTCTCAATTTCCTCAAATCCTCCTGTATTTATACCTAGACGACTAGGTTAAAAGGGATGAAATGCGTATCCCATGATTCCAGGTGACGAATGCTAATTTTTTGGCGATATCTTCATCGTTTGGATCCTCCTTCTCTTCCTCTTTTGAAGTCGAACACTGTCGTCTTCTCCAAAGCAAGAACTATCAATGGACTGGTTCGGTCCAATCGTGGAACGCAGACCAGACCAGCTACTTCCTTCATGAACCATCATCCTCTGTCGTTCCATCACTAGCCACTGCCATTCACACCACACCACAATGGCGATCAATCCCATCAGCAGAACACAAGGGAAGAGAAATTACACACAAAATTAACGTCTTGACTTACCTCGATCGAAACTTCACTGGATGAAATCACGAGGAAGCCTCAGCCCCAAATCACCCCTCGACTCAGGCATTTCTCCAACACCAACCCCCACGGGTTTCGTTCACACCGCGCTCGCCGGACTCGTTGTCACTGCAAAGAAACATCGGTTGATCTCGAGTTCTCACGCGTGTCTCCCTCATCTCCCTCTCTATGTTTCTCTCTTCTCTTCAACTAAAACCGCAGACCTAAATTTCATTTTCCTTTTAATTAATGAACCCAAACTAGACCAGCAACAATAGCCTGAACCGGTTCAGCTCCTTCTCACCCCTTTATTTCATCTTCTTTTTAATTTTTCTTTTAATCCCCCTTTAATTATACTTCACTACTTTAACCCTAATTATCATCTAATAAATTGTGTTAAAATATAATCAACTGAATACATCCTTGGCAATACCCCAATAATTATGTAATTAATCTGATTACTCCCAATTATTTTTCAATTATCTTTATTAAATTTCATTATAAAAAGTCAGGGTATTACAAGAACATCCAATTTCATTCATCCAATTATCATGACATCATCAACTCCAAACAAAATTCCGTGATGTAGGGCCTTAACTGGCCAACTACACCCTATCTCTTACCTCACCTGACAATTTCTTACAGCCGCACGTTTTCCTTCATGCCAAAAGCAGCGATCTCCAAACAAGCCAAAACAATGATCTTTTTCCTTCCTTGCATTCTCGGTGCCTTTCACCCTCCCTCCTTTGCTTTTTCTTTTCTCTGTAAAAAATTCCAGAATATGTTCCACTTTTACTTTTGTTTTCATTTTAATAAGGAGAGAAATCTCCTTGTGACATTTTGGCGTCCTTGAGATTTGCCAACAACTCCAAAGTGGCATCGCATCCAAATGCCACATATGCCAGCTTATCGTTTAAGGAGGATAATGAAATTGAAATGCTCGTAGAAGGAAAGCCGAAACACCAGCTAATAGGGAGCAGATTCCTATTTGAATGATTGTATAGCCACCACGATTTGACGCTTCCAGAAATTAAATGGGAAGGTCGTCCATTTTTCGTAAAGGATGTCCCTCAACGCGAATCCTATTGTCATATTTCATTCGATTCCTCATCCGAAGATCTTAACATGCGTCCATTATTCTTTTTGATTTCCACGTGCCTAGCACGTGGCCCAGTCCTTGATTTAACGACAGATGTGTCCCTTGCTAATCTAACAGTCCATAGTTCGTCCAATATTTCTTAGGCCCCATCCAATGGTCCACAGTTTGTCCGATATTTCTCCTATGAGACATCTATTAATTTCCTCACCATGAGGGATGTTCGTTCCTTGATAAGGGACCTCTGTTCTTCAATAAGCATTTCCTCCCTTTGTTCTAAATGACACCGTCCTATTTAAATATTAATATCGTTCCCTTTATTTCTATTTTAGACATCCTTTGTCCATAAAGGATGTCCTTTCCTTCCCATTTCTTCTTAGTTCCAAACGATGCCATCTCACTTAATACTAGCGCCATTCTCGTTACTTCAATTTTGGATGTCCATTAGGGACGTCCCTCACATCAAAATAATACTGCTTTCTACTTCCTCTTAACAAACGACGCAGCCCGCTTTCCATATTCAATAATGGACATCCATTTTCTATTGAGGGACGTGAAAGATTGAAATTAATCTAAGAGTGGGGTGAATTAGGTTATTAAACTTTTTTATGCGATTATTATTTTCTCTAACCATAAATTACTTATCAAAATTATGCAAGCAAGCAAAGTACAATAGTAAAGGAGGGAGTTAGAGAAGTGACACCGATGTGTTTACACGGTTTGGCAATTGGGCCTACGTCCGCGCTCCAAGCTTTATCCAATCTCACCGATTGGTTGAGTTTGATTTATGGGTGTTAAACAAACCTTTTATAGCAATTGATTTGTTGAGTGTTACCCTTCTCGTTTTATTATAATTCTCTTGAAACAAAAGCTCTCAAGCTCTACAATCAACCACTCAAATATAGCTAATCACAATAAGCTTGCATGAGGGTTGTATTTCGTACACGTTTAGTAAGCTTGATGAGGAGTCGAGAATTTGGCAGAGTTTTGGTATATTTTCGTGTTTGTTCCTCATTCCTTGGAGTGCCTTCTGTTTATAGATTTCTCTACTTTTGGTTGACCCAATATTTTCAGTTCGACCTTATCCGACCGTTGAAAACTAACCGTTACACATTTCTGCACATTTTCGGTCGCAAGTCTCAACTAGGTCCTTCGACCGCTCTGCGTCCAAAAAACATTGGAGCGCTCTGTGTACATTTTCGATTGCCACCTTCGTCCAGGTCCCCAACTGCATCGTGTCCGAATAATATATGAAATATTACAAATTGATTCCGTGTACAGTTTTGGTTGGATTCTTCATCCAGGCCTTCGACGTTATCTTGTCTAAAAAAGACATAGAATATTATAGATTCAAACTATGAGTTTTCTTGGTCAAGGTCTTCAACTGTGGATTCAACCACATCAAGTCTGAAAAACACACAGAATCTTCCAGAGGCAAACTTCATACTTTTTTAGTCTCATTCTTCCACCGTGGCTTCAACCGCTTCTCGACTGAAAACCTCGGATTGCACAAGATACAATATTTGGATGCATTTTCTTGCGTCCAAAACCTCGTCTAAAACTTTGACGTCCAATCTGTAATGCATTTAGGTTGCCAGTCTCGATTGGGGCTTCGACTACATCACGTTCAAATTTCTTAAGAGCAATTTGTACCCCTTTTTGAACGGAAGCTTTGACCACACGTCAGACCGCAGTGCGTCAGAAAAGCGTCAAGAAAACTCCAGAAGCAATCTGTTTCATTTTTTGGTTGCATATCTCGTCCACCACTTCGACCGCACTATGTCCAAAAAACTCCAGTGCATAACGCATCTTTCGGACTTGCTTTCCTCAAATTTTCTAAGTCCCACAATAATATCTTCTCACTACATGGACTTAGATAAACTCGTTAGACAACATTAATATCTTAATTAAGGGTATTTCCAATATAATCAATATTTTTACATAAAGAGTAAATTCAACAATTAAACAACTTATTAACATTATCAATACAATCATCATCAAAATAAATACGCCTAACACACTTAAGCTAACAATCTCCCTCTTTTTTATGATGACAAAATATGTTAAGATGTTTATCCTATAGTTAAAGCATGTTTATGGTTCATTGCATAATTTGATTTCTCCCCCTTAATATATGCAATCTTTTCTTACTTTCAATTCATACACAACATGCCACAACTTATACCAAAAACTCTCCCCCTTTTTGTCTCAATCAAAAAAGGAATAAATGTAGATGAGAAGTTTGTTAAAATATAAGTCTCCCCCTTAGTCATTGCCAAAGAAAATTATATAGAGATTTTAAAAAAAAAGGGCATGGTAACGTTTGTTTTTAGGCTCCCCCAAAAGCATTATCAACCTACAAAGCAATCAAAAATAATCCTCCAAGCATACATCCATCAAAACACAAATAAGAGTGCAAGTACAATGTTCAACTACAAACATTACAACTTAAAATTAAAAGTTCAAGTACAAGCTGAAAATACATGAATCTAAACGTCTGGAAGATCTACATCATCAGTGGAGGGAGGAGGTGGAGCCAATGAAGATGGAATGTCGAGATGAGTTGGAGGATAGGGAGGGACGGTGGTCCAAACACCACGAGAAATGTCATCAATAAGCCTATCCAAGGTGTCAACCTGGCAGACATGATATCAAAATGATCGTCAATAGTGTCTAATCGACCCACATTTGCATCATAAATTCAGATTGCCAATTCATAGTTTCTTGAAGCTGGGTAATCTCAGATGCAGAAGCTGAAGGCTCTCGTCATGATAGAGCAGGACAAGAGGAGGGCAGAAGGGTGAGCAATGGTGCTTCAGCGTCGTCTGGATGCGAAATATCTTCTGTTGAAATTGAAGCTACATGATTAGCCTTCAAAATCCATTGGCCATCGCTATCCATAACAAAAGCCATTCTACCAAAAGTCTTAATAAAATAAACATTCATACTCCTTATAGATAAGGATGGCTCGGAGGCAGGAAAAGGGACTTCCATCTTTCGAAAAAGGTTTGAGAGTAGAATATTGAATGGAAGAGTCTTTGTGCTACTATGTGCAGCATCGATCATTTGATAGAGAATTAAGTACCCCAAATTGAATGGAGTACCACTATAGAGGCACTGCATTACGTATAAATCCATATATCTACCTCGATAACCATCTCTTGGCAACACATTAAACGACAACTTGTGATAAATCATACGTGCCTGTATGTTGAGATCCTTTACCTTAGGTCTCAACAAAAAGTTTCCAATAGGATCTCTCAAAATTTGCTCTAAGAATCTATCACCCATATTGGTGTTATGATGTAACGCCCCGCGTTATAAAACCATTTTCTTTATTTCAATTTTAGCCATAAAATAAAAATTTTCTTTTATTTATTTGAAAACAAATACTGTAAATTAGAATTTAAGCAGAATCAATTTAAAAAATAATTTTTGATAATTTAATGACAGTCCAAAATATTTATTGAAATAAATCTATAACTAACCATTTAAAATAACCAATTTATTTTCCTTGAGTATAACCTTTTAGGTGGAATCCGGCAAATAACTCAAGAGTGCATCTAGCAATGCGTTCTCCTCCACATCAATAACATTAAGTTTATTACCTGCATTAGGGCAATACCATGAGCCTAAGGCTCAGCAAGAAATAGAATGTATGCTTATGCAATGCAATATTTATGTAGTCGTTTTAGATAAGAACATATCTCCTCTTCATGTAATTTTAGGTTCACTTAACAGTCCAGATGTATGGGTTTATCAGTCTAGGAATAAATTTAGTTTCACTTAACAGTCTAGATGTATGGGTTTATTAGTCTAGGAATAAAAGGATACATCATCAAGTCTTATGGCTTAACTGTCACTCTGACGAGGAGATACATCCATTAGGGGTGTCACCACCAAGCACTGTCACCTACTTATCCCAATCTTATACACATATTTACGTTGATTGGTTCATTTATTAATATGCTATGCATATATCAGCAGTTTTATAAACTCTATCGTGATGCATGTACACCTCATAACAGTATAATGAAAGTAGTACAACAGTTCACATACAATAAATTAACGAAATTAAGGCAATTCACATATTTTATTCATTTTTACGTTCAAGTATTTTCTTGGTTATTTCGTACATTAATTCATCAATTGTAATAATTATTTTAACAATTATTTCCAACAATATTTCTAACAATAATTGATGGTAATTAATAGGGGTGTGCAAACCGAACCGAAACTGAAGAACCGAATCGGAACAGGTGGTTTCGGGTCGGTTCAATTCGGTTTTGCACATGTAATAACAAAATTTTGGTTCTTTTTAGGAAGAACTAAAATTCTCGGTTCTGTTTTTGGTTCCAGCTTCTCAGAACCAAAAAACCAAAACCGAACCGTCCAAGTAAAATTAGGGCTTCTTAGTTCTTCCTTTCCTCCACTTTTTCATCTGCTGGCTGCTGCAGCCTGCAAACTCTCCTGAGGCTGTCGCTCCTGATCCAGATCCCAATCTCAAAATCGCTAGTTTGTCTTCGGTTCGTGTTCGTGTTCGTGGTCATCTTCGTGTTCGTCTTCGATTCGTCTTCATGTTCGTCTTCGCTTCGTCTTCTGAAATCTTGACGCTCTCAACTCCCGGATCCCGATCTCCTAAAATTGCCAATTTGTCTTTGATTCATCTTCGCTTCGTGTTCGTGTTCGTCTTCAGTCTGGTTTCCTCTAATTGCAGAAGATAGACATTTCAGTCTTCACAATTCACCGTCGAGTTGCTAGCTCACAACTGTATGACCGATTGAGCTATATCATTTCATATTAGTTACATCTAATTAGTTCTACTTCTAATTGCTCTGATTTCTAGATTCTAGTTTCGATTTTGATTCTGGTTTCGCATCTGATTCTAGTTTGGATTGTGATTCTAGTTGCTGTTGATTTTCCTTATTTCCACTTTGGTTTTTTTAATATTGGGTGAAAATGGTTGATGGGCAATACTTTGGTAAGATAGGCAATACTTTGTTTACCAATATTTGTTTGCAATGATCTAAAGATGTTAGGTTGTTACAACCCTTGCGGCTCGCTTCACTAGCTCCTGGAGAGTTCGATGTTCATTGTTACAAAAGAAAAATCAGTTGAAAATCAATAGGGTAAAACCAGAATTGGAACTGAAATTCTAGTTCAGTTCCGGTTCAGTTCCGGTTCTCCATTCAACCGGTTTCGGTTTTGAAATTACAAAACCGAAACCAATTGGTTTGGTTCGGTTCCACGTCGAAATCGAACCAAACCGGATCATACACACCCCTAGTAATAAAGCATAATAGTCCCGTGATACGGGGTCTCCACTTGCCACCGCATCATATTTTTTACCTTTGAAGAACTTTCCCATGGTCCTCAGTGCATTTAGATCATTATATTTTTTCCCGTTAATACCTTTAAAATAATTATCATTTATTTATTAATATATTTATCAATTATAAACCTTAACTTTGATACCGTTATTACTCATTTTGTTCAATTATTTTCATCGACCAATTTAACCAATAATAATCTATTAATAACTAGCCACCGAATTTCCATAAACCTTAACGCTTAACAAATCCCAATATTCAACTTCTCTTTACAATTCATTGTCTTTTAATGAAAAATCCATTGGAACCAACAAAGCATATATTCAACTTTATACCCATCATAGAGAGTTCATAATTAAAATAGCTCCTTCAATATAATCCAACTTAACATCTTATTCCAATTTGACAGTGTTTAGAAACAGCATATTATACGACAATAACCAACAAAGTATTAGAGAACCACATTATTCATATTTCATCCTCACTTTTAACATAAACAGAATATAACCTTTCCAAATAACAGAATAACACATAACCCAACTCTAGCTTAACCTACATATTCTTCCTGTAGAGAACACTGCATCTAAGTATAATATTTCACAAATTCCAAAAGCAGCACAACAACAAGTGTTTTAAACAATACAATTAGCAGAGTTTAACCATTCACAACCAAACAGCAGACAACCATCCATCAATGTTTTTGACACAACAAAAAATAGTAGCAACATAGAGTAATATCTGCCAAAAGAACATGAATCTTAACACTTAAAACAGAGAACCTTAATAACATTATCCAATTATCTGCATTAAAATCCATAAATTCCATAATAACAATGAAGGACTTCACTTACCAGAGACAGCCGATGACATTTCAGCCATCTCTCTGTTCTTCCCCACTGCCTTCCTCACGGTTCACAGCTCTAAAGCATTACTTGGCCTCTTTCACAGAAGCACAAAACTTCAGTTGCGAGTTCACTGTCCTTCTCTCTCGACCTCCATCCTTCACACTGTGTCTTCACATCTCCATAGAGCTTTCCAGTCTCTTCTCTGTCATTTATTCTCCACCCCCTCGACAGCATCCCATCATTTCTTCTCTTGGTTCCAGCTCTCTGCATTAATTCACCTCACCCAACAACTGCTCCATAACTTTCTTCTGCGGTCGTTTGTCCTCTTCTCTAATTTACCAATAATTCCAGCAAGTGTTTCCTATCTGTAAAGAAACCACAAACCTTAATCTGTCAGCCAGAACACAATTCGTGAACCGGGTTTACAACAAAACCGGTGGACATCCAGGCAGTAGGGTTGTCAACCCTTGCCCGTCCGCACCCACTGCAATCCCTTGCCCAAATTTAATTCTGCCATGTTCTCACCGATTCAAACTACCGAATCGCCCAGTTAACAAAACGCCATCGAGAAGAAAACACAAGACAGAAATGAACTACGTACCACGACCGACAGTTTCGCAGCTCCAAATCGTGAAATCACAGTCCAACCCGTGCCTTGCGTTCCTTTGCCCACAGCAACACAGGGCCCTACGGCCGCCGAAAGCCCCGTGACGACAACAACAGCTCGCTCATTTGCTGGACGTTGCTGCTTTGCCTCCCCTGACGTGAGCTCTCCCTCCTGATTTCTCTTCTCCTCTCAGTTTCTCTCTCTCTCTGTCTCCATTCCCTCTTTCAGAAACCTTACCCAATTTCCCCTCTATTCTTCAAGAAAAACCAACCATACTCATTTCATTTCTTCTCACTTATTTTCCAACCGGACCGAGCCGAACCACCGTGAATCGAACAAACCAAACCGGTTCATCCTACCTCTATATTAATTACATTTTCTTTTCTTTTAATTTAATTATTCCAATTCATATTTATGTTAATTCTTTTAATTAAATTCTTCATTCTTCATTTAATTAAATTACACATGACCCAATTCTGATTCTCGATTTATTCTGAATATTTCTTGACGATAATTATCGATCCAATTTAATTTCTTCGATTCGTTTTCTCAAATTAATTTCCATCAAAGATAAATCCTCAATAATTATCTAAATAATTCTCCACTTAAATTTCTCATCAAATAAATCTTCAATCATCAATTATGCCCAAATAAAATTTTTAATTATTTTTACTTAATTCCATTACTAGAAATTGGGGTATTACATATGAAAGTTTGGCTCAATATTCCCATTCTAATATGGTTTGCAAAGATTTCCATCCTCAAAATCTAAGAACCGGTTGAGCAATTGCGGAGTAATCTTGATTTCTTTGCCGTATAGAAAACTCTTAAACTTAATTGGAGTCCGATGAATACGAAGCATTTGCATAAAACATCCTCATGGTCATTTCAATATATGGCCCATCCAATGTGAATAACTTAAACAAACCCATTTGAATATACATTCCTTCCAAGTTCAAACTCGATGAACCTGTAAATGAAAATTTTCTTGACAAAATTAACGAGCGTTCCTTAAATTCTTCCTCATATCTTGTTCTACAATGATCACTGGCAAATAATCAAGAGCGATTGACTGAAGGAACAATTAGAATACTTGGATTAGTAGAGGAACTTTATTTTCTAGACAGACGGTGTGCCATTGAGAGATAAACAGAGAAATGAACTCTGAAATGACGTAAAATCGGAGAGAAAGTGATGAATATCGTAGAAGAGTAGGAGAGTTGTGGAAGACACCAAAAACGTGAGAGAACGAGGGAGAGAGATCACCGAAGAGCTCAGGAAATCGCAGGAGAGGGATGAGAGTTGATTTTTGGTTTAACCGATTAGGGTTGGGTCGGTCTAATTTAAAACGTGATTCGGTTGACCTAAATAATTGGGTATACCAAAAATGGTCAAAAAATAGGCAGATTTAAAAAATGTCATTTGAAATTTTTTCAATAATAACTCAATCCAAACTTATGCATCAAAATTTCATAACACTAAATCGATCTAATGGAATTGAATTGGCATAAAAACTTATGAGCTTTTTTAGGACGATTGATCGAGGAACATTAAACCTAAACGAATTTGAATACCACAAAATGTTTTCTCATCTAGAAGCTTAGTGAAAATATCCGCTAATTGATTTTCTGTATTCACGAATTCAAGAGCAATGTCACCCTTAGACACATGATCACGGATAAAATGATGTCGAATCTCAATGTGTTTTGTCCGTGAATGAAGGATTGGGTTTTTGGAAATATTAATTGCACTTGTGTTAACACACTTCATTGAAATTTTCTTGAAGATTTGTCTATAATCTTCCAAGGTTTGTTTCATCCAAAGCAATTGAGCACAACAACTTCTGGCAACGATATATTCACTTTCGGCCGTAGAAAGTACAACCAAATTTTGTTTCTTAGAGAACCATGAGATTAGAGATTCTCAAAGAAATTGATACATTCCACTAGTGTTCTTCCTATCAACTAGACTTTCCTCATAATGGAAATCGGTATACCCCACCAAATCGAAAGATGCACCATTGGGATACCACAATCCAAGATTACTAGTCCCACTTAAATATTTGAGAATTCTTTTAATGACATTTAAGTGTGACTCTTTGGGAGAGGATTGAAATCTAGCATATAGACATACATTAAGAGAATATCGGGCCTACTTGCGGTAAAGTATAGAAGAGATCCAATCATGCCATGATATTTCTTTATATCTACATCTTTTCCATTTTTTATCTTCATCCAATTTTGTGGATGTGCTCATAGGAGTTTTAGAAGATTTTGAAGATTCCATACCAAATCTTTTAATGAGATCTTTGACATATTTTTCTTGATTCAAGAAAATCGCATCTTGAGATTGGCTAATTTGCAAACCAAGAAAGAATTTCAATTCTCCCATCATGCTCATCTCAAATTCACTTCGCATTAAATCCGCAAACTCTTTGCAAAGTGTTTCATTGGTAGAACTGAAAATAATGTCATCTACATAGATTTGCACAATCATGATAGCTTGATCATTGTGCTTGATGAAAAAGGTGGAATCTACTTTTCCTAAAGTGAAATCTCTATCTTTTAAGAATTTACTTAAATGATCATACCAAGCTCTTAGTGCTTGCTTGAGGCCATAAAAGGGCTTTATGAAGTTTGTATACATTATCAATCTTATCATAGAATTCCAACCCTAAAGGCTGCTCAACATAAACTTCTTCCTCCATAATATATCAATTAAGAAATGCACTCTTCCCATCCATTTGGTAAAGAGTGAAATTCTTGCAGCAAGCAAAAGCCAAAAGCATATGAATAGATTCTAAACGAGCGACTAGTGCAAAAGTTTCCTCAAAGTTAATTCCTTCCTCTTGATTATACCCTTTTGCAACAAGTCTCGCCTTATTCCTAACAACAATTTCACTTTCATCCAACTTATTCTTAAACACTCATTTGGTTCCTATAATTGAATGATCCTTAGGCTTTGGAACAAGTACCCAAACATTGTTCCTCTCAAATTGCTTAAATTCCTCTTGTATGTCACACCCCTAATTTCTTTACGATAATTAGGTTATGTGCGGTGCCATAGTCCCACCTTAGCCAGCCTTCTCGCGGAATGATCGATTACAAAGCTCACTCACAAAGACACAAGTGTTTACAAAAGTCCCACCTCCAACCTTTTTGTATTCCGAATACAAAACAGGAACACTCTCGCCTTTGGACCACCACAAAGCTCAAGGTATCTACATCTCTCTTAGATGTTCTTGGTTGGTGTCTCAAAGAGGTTTATATAGTACAAGTCCGACAATGCACTAACTACAGCCATCAATAGGCCGTTACAACTTCTTGGCCACTCATGGGCTCAGCAGTACGCGCCCCGCGTGCATTTACAGTGTCCCACGCTGCGCGCCCTCAGCTAGCGCTCGATCTGCTCTTCACGGCCCCAGCTGGCGCCTGGTCCGTGATGTCCGTCTCAATGGACCGCGTCGCTCCAGCGCCTCCACGCCACACGCCCCTAGCTAACGCTCTGTTGTTGCCCCAAGTCAACGTTTGTTACAGCACCCCGTGCTGCCCTCCCTAGCTGGCGCATTGGTGTTACTCCACGTAATGTAACTCTTAGCTACGCACCCCAACGAGAAGTAACTGAAGCCCGACGTCCATAAAGAACCTGCAACGCCCTTTATGACCCATGTGGCACCCACATAATGACCCCATCAATTATGCGGCACCCCCACTACATCACCACTAACTCCCACGAGCCTGCTGCAGTTCCATCAATGAATTGTGTCGGTTCCTTTAATGCACTGTGCCAGTTCCTTTGATGAACTGCGCTAACTGACGATCCATTCAATGAAGTCATGTGGCGCCCCGTCACCGCATCTGCAACACTAGATTAACTCCAGTTCCTTTAATGAACTGAGTTGCCTGTTCTAGTTCGTTCAATGAACTGCGTGCATCGTCGAGTAGCGGCCTCCGCCGCCCAACATGCTTGTTGCACCCCTCCTGCGCACGGGAAGTCACCTCGCACTCCCCTTTGGCCCAATTGGCTCGCTTTGTCATGCGCACGTTGAAGCGCCCTGGGTCCATCCATCTATTTTAGGCACACTTACACCATTTTCAGTTATAATTGGAATGTATGGTCCTTTAGCAATTATATTCCACAAAGCATAATCAATATATTGCATATATATTCTCATTCTAGCTTTCAAATATACAATATTTCCATCAAAAAATGGTGGCCTAGAGGTGGATTGCCGCCATATTCATGTTAGAAGCCATATGATTATTTTACACAATAATTCAACAAACAATCACAACAAATTTTCTAACCTGCTATGGTACCAATTGAAAGTTCAAAATTAACCTAAGT
>CM039480.1:24980725-25170906 GCA_022433065.1 Begonia loranthoides | reverse complement strand
CCCCTTTCATCTATAGGTGCATATTGATCCTTCACATCGTAGAGGATTTCTCAAGATACACTTGGGTTTTCTTTCTAAGGACAAAGTACGAGACTTTTGAAGTATTTTCTAGTTTTAGAAAGAATGTGCAAAATGAGAAGGAACTCAATATTATTACAATTAGAAGTGATCATGGAGGTGAGTTTGAGAATAAGAATTTGGAAGGGTTATGTCAAAAGTATGGTATTGAGCATAACTTCTCATCTCCAAGAACCCCTCAACAAAATGGTGTTTTTGAGAGGAAAAATAGGTCTCTTCAAGAACTAGCCCGCACTATGCTTCATGAGAATGATCTTCTAAAATATTTTTGGGCGGAAGTCGTTGCAACGGCTTACTACGTTCTTAATTGTGTTTCTATTCGATCATCCTTAGAAAAGACCCCTATGAACTTTGAAATGGTAGAACTCCAAATATAAGCTATTTTAGAGTGTTTGGCTGTAAATGTTTCATCTTTTACACAAAGGATAAGCTAGGTAAATTCGACTCCAAAAAGGACTATGGGATATTCCTAAGATATTCTTCATCTAGTAAAGCCTATATGGTATTCAACACAATGACTTTGGTTGTGGAGGAATCCATGCATATCACCTTCAACGAATCCATTCCTCTAACCCAACATGAAAAATCTATTATAGATCTTGAAAATGAGATAGAATCCCTCAACTTAGGAGAAAAAAAAAATTGAAACTCTTGAAAGTCCTCCTCAAGAGCCTCAAAATAATTTCCTAGAAGGAACCTCAAAAGATAGTATCCATGATGACTTATCCAAACATTGGAGGTATGCCAAAAGTCATCACATAGATGATATTCTTGGTGATCCCTCCGTAAATCTTAAGACTAGATTCTCTCTTAGAAATTTATACGCTAACATAGCCTTTATTTCTCAAATAGAGCATAAGAACTTTGATGATGCTGAAATTAATGAATTTTGGATTATGGCCATGCAAGATGAGTTAAATCAATTTGAAATGAACAATATTTGGAAACTTGTTCCAAAGCTACTAGATCACTCAATCATTGGAACCAAATGGGTATTTAAGAAACAAAGCTATGTTAGTTGTAAACAAATATAATCAAGAGGAAGAAATTGATTTTGAGGAGACCTTTGCATCTGTAGCACAGTTAGAATCCATCTGCATGCTTTTGGCATTTGCATGCTTCAAGAATTTCCCCTTCTACCAAATGGATTTAAAAAGTGTCTTTCTTAATGGGTACATTATGGAAGAAGTATACGTAGAGAAACCATTAGGTTTTAAGGTTCATAACAAACTTGATTATGTGTATAGCTCAATAAAGCGCTTTATGGTCTAAAGATTAAACAACTTCCTTAAAGAAAGATTGAAAGATTTAGCAACTTCCTTAAAGAAAGGGACTTTGAAATTGGAAAAATTGATTCAACCCTTTTTATCAAGCACAAACTTGAGGATATAGTCATTGTGCAAATCTATGTTGGTGACATTATCTTTGCTGCCACCAATGACACACTTTACAAAGAATTTGACGACCTAATGCAAAATGAATTTGAAATGAATATGATGGGAAAATTAAGATTTTTCCTTGATCTACAAATTAGACAATCCCAAGAAGGAATCTTCTTAAACTAAGAAAAATATGTCAACTCATCAAAAGATTTGGTATGGAAACATCCAAATCATCAAAAACTCCTATGAGCACATCCATTAAGCTAGACAAAGATGAAAATGAAAAGGATGTGAATATAAAGAAATATTGTGGAACGATTGAATCTCTATTATACTTAATGGCAAATAGACCCAATATTCTCTTTAGTGTGTACTTATGTGCGATATTTCAATCTTCTCCTAAAGAATCTCACTTAAATGTTGTTAAAAGAATATTCAAGGGACAAGTAGTCTTGCATTATGGTATCCCAAAGGAACGTCTTTCGATTTTGGTGGGATATACCGATTCCAACAATGCAAAAAATTTAGTCGATAGAAAAAGCACAAGTGAAACTTGTCAATTTCTTGGAGAATCCTTGGTTTTGTGGTTTTCCAAGAAACAAAATTTGGTTGCTCTCTCTATAGCCGAGAGTGAATATATAGCAGCCAAAAGTTGTTGTGCTCAACTTCTTTGGATGAAACAAACATTAGAGGATTATGGTCCATTCTTTGAAAAAATTCCTATTATGTGTGATAACATGAGTGCAATAAACATTTCCAAAAATCGTGTTCAACACTCTTGCACCAAACATATCGAAATTAGGTATCACTTCATCCGTGATCATGCTGCTAAAGGAGATGTCTCTCTAGAGTTTGTAAGCTCTAAAAATCAATTAGCAGACATTTTCACAAAACCTTTGGATGAGAATACATTTTGTGGTATAAAAAATTGGTTAGAATTAATTCTTATTGATTCAAACTAAGCCATACAATGAAAGGAACATTATTATATAAGTTCTAAAGGATTTCGGTTGACCATCTAAGTTTCATTGCCCTTTGTTCTGAAGGAATCGGTCGCCCAGTTCAATTTTGGTCGACCGAAAAATAAGGCAGCTTATCCCTTATTTTCAACTCGAAGGTTTCAGTCGACCATCCGAAATTTGGTCGACCGAAAAATAGCACAGATTACCCCCTATTTTTTACTTGAAGAATTCAGTTGACCATTTTGTTTTGGTCGACTGCTTAATCACTTTTAAAAGAATTTTGGTCGACCAAACCCTAATTCACACAAATGAAAACAATTTCTCAAGTAATTTCTCCCAGCACCCATTAGTGTTTTCACTGACTTTTCGGCCTCCTCAACCTACTCTTCACTGCCTTTAGAAGTTCTCTTCATCTATTGTCACCTTCCCCTCACTCCCGTGGTTCTCCCAATTGGCCAATCGTATTACGAGAAAACAAAAATCTTCAGGAAACAAAGGTAGCTCCTCTCGACCCTCTGCACTCATAGAATATTTTTTGAAATTATATGTCAATGTTATTTGCAAAGAACAGTTTGAAGAGGATTTTAAGAATAGGAGGCCATTAATTTTATCAAGGAAAATTTCCTTTTCCAGTCTAGCAAACCTCAATATGGAAGAAATGTATACTCAATTGGGGCTATATAAATTGTTTTCCTTGGACGATCCGTATGTTGAGAAGGTTATCCATATATTTTATGTCAATGCGTCGTATTCTTCGAATCCTATGAAAGTAAAAAGTTATCTCTATGGAAAAAAGATAACATACACAATGCATTTTTGGATTTTGAATAGGGTGATCGGTGTGAGAAATATTTTAATGAAAATAAGAACTTGACTTTTTCCGAAGCGATGATGGAGAACTCTTTCTTGAACAAATTCTCAAGAATCCGAATGAGAAAATGATTATTAAACCCAAGGCCAAAGACCTCAACATATAGGTTCGTGTGATTCATCACATGTTGACGTATAATTTGTTGCCCCAAGATAGTCATTGGGACCACGTAAGCTACATGAACCTATATGTACTTGAAAGCCTTTATAGACAAACTCTGTTCAATGTGGGGTACTTAATTCTTCATCAGATCATTGAGGCCGTAGACAATGGGTCCAAATCACTTTTGTACAATCTCCTTCTAGTCCATTAACATACTGATCCCTCCTTCTGAGCCATCATTGCCTATTCGAAGCGCGGATATATATATTGTTCATACCTTGTGAAGAATGTGTTTTGTAATGGATGATAATGGTCAGTGGATTATTAAACAATCTCAGGGTGCTCCTCTTTCGCTGGTCAAGCTGATATTATTAAACACTAAAAACATATGGTGTAGATACTGTCATGCTTGATCTTTCCTCCTTGTCGTTGCCTGCACCTACATCTTGTCCGGCACCTTCTCCTTGTGTATCATCATCTTCTGCTTCTGACCTATCTAGACTTGAAGAAAAAATGGACATGCAGACTGCCTGTCTCCTTTCATTTCAGACTCAAGTTTTCTCTAAGCTTGAGGCTATGGATAGGCACATTGAGGAGTTGTCTCAAGCTATGTGGACCAATATGTTCTTTGAGGTTGCTCCATCCCCTACTACCCCTCCTAATATCCCATCATCATCTGCCCCTCCTCCTTCTGCCGCGATGGTGTAGATCATCTGGACGTTTCGTTTTTAGTTTCTCCATTGTATTTGTCCTTTACAACCTCCTTTAGGTGTAACTATTTGGATATCTTTCTCTTTGAATGGTGTTGAACTTGATTTGCCCTTATTTTGATGGATGTATGTGTTTATATATCTTGACTATATTCATATGTTTTGACTGACTAGTGGATGCTTGGATTCTGTTGCATATCTATTATAACTGATCTCTTGTTTGATAGTGAAAATGGGGGTGTCATAAAACAGGAGATAACATGCCGAATTTCACTTTAATTGTCATATATATATATAAAACAGGAGATAACATGCCGAATTTCACTTTAATTGTTATATATATATATATTGATAATGACAAAGTGGAAGAGATAATCAATTGCATGAAGTTGAATAAGGGGGAGCGTATACAAAGGAGGAGAACTTATTTAAAGTCATGCACGAATATGGGGGGAGATATTTAAACAACTTATAAGATATTGTTATTATAAAAAAATGGGGAGATTGTTAGCTTAAGAGTATTAAGCTTAATTGTTTTGATGATGATTTATTAATTCAATGTTAAGATTTTATAATTTGAATGTGACTAAAGTTTTTAATGTTTAAGTTATTCTTATTCTTAATTGAAAATACCTTGTAAAATAGGTATTTAGTGTTCTAACATGTGCGTTAAAGTTGTGTAGTGATTGACGTAAGTCGTGGGTTGAAGAAAATCAAAGGAAGTGCAAAATCAAAAGAAATTGGTTGACCAAATTAAATAACATATTGCTTGTCAAAATTGTGGTCAACCAAATGGAAAATGTTCGACCAAAAAATAGTATAGAACATTATGCCTTCTGGACATAGGGAAAAATGGTTGACCATCATAGCAAATTTTGTCGACCGAATTTTATCATAGATTGCTTGTCAAAAACACGGTCGACCAAAAGAAAAATTGTCGACCAAAAAATCTAATAGTGAACTCCTATTTTCTGAGGCAATAAAAATAGGTCGATCACCTGAAAATTGGTCGACCGACTCGGTTGACAAACCTGAAGAAAATGGTAGACCCATGAAGGGAAGAAATGTCGTAACAGTCAAATGGCGGTCGACCAAATTAGTTGTGTGGTAGACCGCAAAACAGCCTGGCTAAAGACATCTATAAATAGATGAAGACTTCAAGTGGAAAATCACCTTGAGCAATTTATGAAAGATGAAGTGCTGCCAAATTGTGTAATCAAGGTAGCCTACTTACCATTGCTAAAGGGACCTTATTCGTTGTGTAATCTTAGGAGTTATCCATGTTGAGAGTGAGGGTTTATCGTGTTGAAATTTGTAAACGAATAATCACTTGTAGAGTGTGAGAGACGGTGAACCCGTTGTATGGTTAGATTGACACCCTCGAAGTTCAATCAAGTGTAACCCGTGCGGTTGAAGTGAAAAGATCTTCAAGGAGTAGCATTGAAGCGCAGATGTAGCATGCTTTGTCGAACCGCGTTAACAACTTGGTCTCATATTTCTCTTTCTTATCTTTTATTGTGCTTAGCTATTGCATCGATTAGTTATCAAATTTGTGTTAAATATCTTAAATCAACTTAACTAACTTGGCAATATTAATCACTTGAAAAAGTTTTTAAAAACTTAATTCACCCCCTTCTTAGGTTATTTTGATTATACAATTATTTCACCCTCCTTGCATGTTACTTCAAATATTTATTTTAGTGAAGTATGTAATTTAAAAATAGTTATCTAAGAATATATTGAGTGTGATAATGTATTATTGAGGAAAATAACTATTGAAATACAATGAAAGTTTGACAAATATTGGAGAAGTTATGATAAAATTAATTTCTTGATGTATGTGGTAGTTGTATTAGATCCCAGATGTAAAACAAAGTTTTTGAAATATTTTCTTACCATGTTAGTTGATAATGATAAAGCAAATGATTTTGGCCACTCAAGTAGAAATTGTGATTGAAAGATTATATCTCGAGTATAAAGGTGATTGAGGTTTTGAAAATTCAGAAGATAATCATAGTACAAGTGTTACAACAACGTCTATAACGTTAAAAAAAAGTTGTAGTTTGACCCACAATAAGATATATGAGATGTTTTGTAACCATCATGATGAACAAGATGTTTCAAATAATAGGACAGAAGTTTATCAATATTTATACAAGAGGTTGGTAAATTTTTCAAACAAGCAAGACATTCTAACATGGTAGAAAGTGAATGCATTGGAATTTCCAATATTAATCAAATTGATAAAAGATGTATTGGCTATTCCTATTTCAACAGTTGCTTCGGAGTCAACTTTTAGTAGTGAAGGATAGGTACTTGATTCATTTCGCAGTTTTTTGTCACCAAATACTATGCAGATGCTTATTTGCACTCAAAGTTGGATTTGATCATCAAAACATCAATATGTCAACTTTAATAATGTAGTGGATGATGTTGACAAATTTTAACAATGTAATGTTTTATATTTTCTTTTTCTATTCCTTTATAATTTTTTATTAATTATTATCTTTTATATATTTATTTGGAATTTATATTTTTCAGAGCTTATATCAACTAATGGAGATGATGAACCAGTCAAAATTCATTAGTGATGACTTCAAACTTGTATGTTTTTATTTTATTTTCTATTAAATTTTGCCTTTTTGTTAATTATTTTTTTCAAATAATTTATTCAAAATTGTATCTTTTGCAGTTTATATCAACTGAAGACATTGGACATTACAAAATGCGATGATAACTTAGAAATGAACTGATACAATTATTATTTTATTATTTTGTCATGTTTTCATTATTTTTGATTTTTTAAAATGAATATTATAGATTTATTGCCCCCTTTAATATTTCGATTTAATCTTTAATTTTTTTTCGATTTAAGATCATCCAAAATAAAGTCAAATACGTGCCCGTTAAATTAGACAAAGAAAATACATATGTAAGGGACGCCTAACCAAAAATTAAAATGCAAGGATTAATATCATATTTTGTTCATTTTAACAATTCTAAGGAACCTAATATTTTTTTAACCAATTCAAAGATCATCCAAAATAAAGTCAAATACGTGTCCCCTTAAATAAGGCAAAGAGAAAATTAAATAATTATTGTGGACCCGAAATTAAAGAGAAAATTTAATTATATTTTGGTCTTTGAGTTTGGTAAGATAGTGTGGTTTGGCCAAATTAATTTCCAAATTGGATGAACTCCCATCATCCATGTGAGTTAGGTTTCTAATCACCGTAAATCCAAAACTATAATATTATTATTATAATCCATGTGACAAGTCCATGTCAAATGTATTTTCAAATTGGATTATATAGTTTTTAATTATTCACTCAATATAATATTTTTGTGCCAAGTAATTGAGTGTCGCTTATCAATTTACGAGATGTCTTTAGTTTTACTCTAAAAAAAATTATAAGTAATTTTCTTACATTCCATTCAATGGTTATACTCTCTACTCATTCTTTTGTTACTCTATTTCCAGAGAAGAACTTGAAATCATGGTCAAGGCTTCATTGTGGGTACCTCCAAGCCACTACTCGTGATCCCCGTGTTAAATCATGGTCCATGGAGTTAATCACACGTTTTACACTTGTTATGATTTGAGGGCCACTCATGATCCATCGTCAATATTGGCTGGTTCCAACTTCATGATGCTCTAATTATTTACGAAGAGTACAATTTATATCCTAAGCTTTGTCATCTGTAATAATTTAGATATTAATTTATTTCTTTTAGTAAATCGAATTTCAACACATTATTCAGTTAGCGATTTAAATATTTTGTTAGTATTTATGTTTATTTGTGTTTGAGTACAAGCGCAACTACTCAAGTAAGGAAGAGTGAAGTGTTTTTTCATAGGAGACAACTTTTTGTCAAAGTTATTGAAGAGGGAAGACTCTTCCCTCTTCAATAGATTCGGCACTAGGTAAGAGATTCAAACACTTGAACTTTTGAAGTGTTTTTGCAAAGCCGAACTGTCGATTGTCGAAGGTGGAAGGTTGAAGAAAACTGCTTCTTTGGAGTTATGTTAGAGGGTTGACTTCAAGATTGGTAATAAGTTTTGCTTGATTTGAGCTCTTGGTTGAGGAAATCCAAGAATAGCAGTAATGTCTACAAAGATCAATAGTGCCAACTTAGAGAAATTTGGTGTCCCATAAATGCACTTTTCTTCTTTGCGTCAAATTCTTTTGTGATGAAATACTCTTTTCCGATAGGTAGTTTCTCTAATTTTTTTTCCCGTGAAGTACGTAGATCTTGGGGTTGAGAGCAACATAGGTGGATCCAAGGGAGGATGAGAGGGAGGGTTGGGAAGGGCGGAGAGTGAGGAAGGGAAAGTTCTTTGAGTAGTTGCACTTATCATGTGCTGAACACATGTTCATACTAACAGAATTACTAACATAAGGTTTAAATTGCTAACTGAGTGATATGTTATAGTTTGATTTGTTGAAAAAATAATTTAAGGTTTAAATTCTTATTGATCCCAAATGATAGGGTCTAAATTATTCTTTTCCCTACTGCATGTAATCGTTAATACTTGCAAACTCTCTTACATATCATTTCCATCATTTTTCATGCCTTAGACTAGGAATCATGTCTCTTTCTTCAATGTATTTAGTGTTTATGTCGTTTTATCAAAAACATTATGATAAAAATAAAATGTTTCAATACTATAGTATTAGAGTGTAGTGATTTAAATTCTATTTGAATTAAATCAAAAAAACTATGGTAAGAGAAAACTAATAGAATAAAATTATGAATTTTCCTAAAAAATCTACAGATTTTTTTTGCCTCAGGTTTTCTAGGTTTTTTTAATTTGTGTCCATAAATTCTCCTATGTAATTTTATTTCTCCATTCTAAACTTTTTTTTCCCATAGTTTTTTACTCATTATAATTTTTCACATAAATTTTGATTTTTTTAAATTTTTTGTATTCGTATTCAATTATTACAACAATTATACCCGTGATTTTTAATCAGTTAGAATTTTTCACATAAATCTTGATGTTTGTTCTTCATTTTTTTCGTATTCGGGTTTGAATATTACATATAAAAATGTCAATCACATATATTGTAAATTTTGAATTTTTTGAATTTTATATTTTTTTAGTAAATTTTTATTTTAATCAAAGTCAATTTATTTGTGTTAGTCGATCCTCGCTGTGTGTTGTAAATCTTAGGCAATGTGTGTAGGTTTGGTCAAATGGTCAATTGGTGCTAGAGGAGGGCAAGTTTCAATCCAACATTTGTGGAACTGAAATCGAGATTTTTTTTTTCCAGTAAGAATCAAATCAAAATTTTTAATTTGGTTCCAATTCGATTTTAGTTTTACCTATTAATAAATTAAGAAGATGTTTATAAAACCTGTTCTTGAATTTGAAAAGAAGACTTCCGTCTTTGCATCTGAACTGAAAACAAAACAATAATTCAACCCTTTTTAATTGTTTTCGAGAATACATTTTCCTTAAGGATTGATCTTTGACTACAGTTTCATAAAAGTCGCTTGTTAAAGTTGTTTCCAAATATTTTATACTTTTTCAGTATTCAAAAAGTTGTTCACGGTCGAATCATAGAGCACCGTCACTGTCTAAAACCTCACAGCAATACTATGGCGTTCATGCATGATCCAACATCATGCTGGAAAATACATTGAAAAATGATGGAAAATATTAGGAAGATGTTTACAAAACCAGTTCTTGAAAAAACTTTGAAGAATTTGAAAAGAAAACTTCTGTTTTTGCATATGAACTAAAAGCAAAACAATTCTTGTAAAGTTTTTAATTATTTTTTAGAATACATTGTATTCAAGGATTGATCTTTGACCACAGTTTCATAAATGTCGCTTGCCCAAGTTGTTTCCAAATGTTATCTATTTTTCATTTTTCAAAAAGTGGTTCCCGTGTAGAAGGAACTCGCTCTGTAGCAGAACGTTTGACAACAGTTTCAGATAAATCGCTTGCTGAAGTTGTTTGCAAATGTTTTTAATTTCTCCGTTTTAAAAAAGTGGTTCCGGTGCATAAGGAACTCGCTCCGCAACGAAACGACGTAGTTCTGGTGCTGAAAGAACTATGTTCCGCTACGGAGCAAAAGAAAGTCGTTCCAGTGTGGAACACGGTTCACTCTTTGAAATAGTTCATTCTGGTGCGGAACAAACTACATTCTACTTCAAAGAGGAAGGAAGTAGTTTCTTTTTTTTTTTTTAAATTGCAAATTTTGTCTGTTCGGTTTGGTTATTGTCGGTTTTGCAAAAGACCAACCGAAAATTTCAGTTCTTACAAAATAGAATTGAAGATTGGTTTTGGAGTGTTCAAAACCGATCCAAACTAAATCAAATTGGTCTGTTTTGGTTTGGTTCGGTTCACCTTTCCCAATTCAGTTTTGAACACCCCTAATTGGTGCATTTCATGATTTCCTGCAACCAGAAGCTGTGGTTTTATGTATGGTAAGTTCGAGTTATTGTATCTTGAGTTATGAGTTTTATCAGAAATTGTAGGGTTAAGATTTAATAATTTTGTTTAATATCTATAATATATTAATTTATATTAAATTAAAATTTTATTTTATTTTATTTATCCATTCTTTTAAGAGAAAGAGTTTTCTTATGCTTGGGTAAAGGAAGAAGGTAGAGAAGAGATGGGGGAAAACTAGCTAGCGAACCTCATTGTTTTTCTACCCAATTTGCATTCATGGCATCCTGATCTCTGACTCTTGTAAAGGAACTTCCTCGGTACGTTATTTTCTAACCCCCTTTTTTTGTTTGATGTTTCTATTTTGTGTTGGGCTCAGATTTGAGCCTACAAACTCAAATTCTTTGGTTGTTTATGTGTTGTTGTTGTGGATTTAGCGTCTAGGCAGAAGTTTGAGTCGATTCGAGGTGAGAATCAGTGAAAGGGGCGCATTTTAATTTCAATTTTGTGCTCAAAACATCCTCTTCTGTCGACCATTGCTGTGTTTTGGAATGCTTTGGGGGATGTTAGACGTCCTCAGCGTCTTAGGATGCGGGGTTGGACGTCTAAGAAAGCACAGATGTCACCACCAGATGTTTGGGGGAGTACAAATGTCTGTGCGAGGCGTATGCAGAAGCGTAGGATGTTGGCACTTCGATCGGTGATCCACTGTACAGTGAGAACGACCGTGCCAACCATTTTTGGATATAGTTATAGGAATTCTTATTGAGTGTTGTTGGAATTAATGTAGGTTTAGAGCAGTTGTGAACTTCGAGCTATATACCCTTCTAGAGGGAAGAAGATTCACTATTGCTGAGATAGAAATTTCTCTTATAGTATTCACTCATTTATCATAGTTTTCAAAATCATATTGTAATATATCACAAACTAAAATTTTGAAAATCATGATAAATGAGTGAATACAATAAGGGATATATCACCCAAAAAAAAGTTGTCACGTGGCATATGTTACTTTTTATAATACATGCACACAAGTTTATATATTTACTATGATTATCATGGTATTTCATTAATTTATCTGACACAGTCTCTAACTATTTTGCATTTATGATGTAGGTCATTTGTTTGTTGAGGACGTTTGATAGGGTGAAAAGGTGTTGGCACAATTGGGACAACTTACAATGTTGCATTCCGGGGTAAAAGTCCCAAATAAAACCCGTGTTTTGATTGTCTCTGCTAGCCTACAAACATTAGAGTGGTTGTTAAGCTTGTTTGTTTAGCATTTCATTCTCAGTACCTCCAATCCACTACTCGTGATCCACGTGGTAAATCATGGTCCATGGAGTTAATCACACGTTTTACACGTGTTGAAATTTGAGGGCCGCGGTTTATGATCAATCATCAATATTGGATGGTTCCAATTTCATGCTCCCGTCAATTCATGATGCTAATTATTTATGAAAAGTATAATTTATATCCTAAGCTTTTTCATCAATAATAATTTAGATATTAATTTATTTCTTTTAATAAATCGAATTTCCACACATTATTCAGTCAGTGATTTAAACATTTAGTTAATATTTCTGTTTAATTGAGATCTAGTTCAAGTACAAGTGCAACTACTCAAGTAAGGAAGAGTGAAGTGTTTTATCCCAGGAAGAGTGAAGACTCTTCCCTCTTGAATATGTTAGATTATTCTGATAATAATCTATTAATGTGATCTATATTAATTAAAATGACATTAACTTAATATAAATGTGCTTAATGTGATAGTTGTTAAGCATAAAGAACATTAAGTTAATTGAATTTTAATTTCTTCTCCTTAACATTATTAAAATGTATAAAATATAATTGAAGAGGTGTGAATGAAAAGACAATATTGAAAGAGTATGTATGGAATAATACATTTGTAAGGATTTCTTCTTCATCACCAAGAGAGAGAGAGATTACAGAACTTACTCTTACACTCTAACTCTCGAACACTCTCTGCAATTACAGAATCTATACTCGGGTTTTCTTGATCATTAAAGAAACGATTAAAGTGAAAGGATTAAGGCAATAAAAGGAATCGATATCAACGTCTACATCAAAAGCTTTTATCATGGATCAAAGTTGGTATTAATGATTTATTTATCTACGAATTATAGAAAATGAAATGGTTAAATCAACAACATTAAATATGGGACGTAAGGATTGTAAGTAAGAAATTTACTAACAATTGGCATCAAAGCACGGTTGTTAAACGTATTGATTTACCATGTATATAGAATGACTTTTGGTTGAAATAAATATTTTGTGCATGACAAGAATGTTAGGTTTCGTGTAATGTTATGCATGAAGAGAATTGACCGATCAAAGTGTCGATCGATTACTCGAAATATTCTACAAAAAATGGATTTCGGAATTAGAAAAGAATCTGTAATGAAATCTATTGGTTTAGTCGAAAGCGGTTGAGTGTGGTCAACATTGATTTGAATCTGTAATTTTTTTGTTACATTTTCGGTCGACTAGCGGACGGTAGCAGTCGCATGAGGTCGACAACGTTTTGAATCTGTAACTTTTGTTACATTTTCGGTCAACTAGCAGATGGTAGCGATCGCATGAGGTCGACAACGTTTTGAATCTGTAACTTTTGTTGCAATTTCGGTCGACTAGTAGTCGCAAGTTCCTCGACTGGAACTCGACCGCAAGGCATAAAATTAAAGTGATAATTTTTGTTATAAATTAAAGTTTACACAATTAAATATTATTGTATAGAAACTTAGTGGTCACCAAAATGACCTAGTTTGAAATGATCAATATTTAATTGTGTAAATTTTATACGTTTAGTTATTACGATGTTATTGAAAAGAAATTATTGATTATAAAACTATAAGGTCACCCAAAGGTGGACCAATGTTTATAGTCAATAATATTAAAGTGACATATTTACATATTTGATTAATATGATTAAATATCCAAAGATATTGAGCATATTGCATTGAATATGTTTATGAGTCTATTAAAATTTATATTATAACATCAATTATTGTTTATTTCCTTAAAGATTACCCAAATGTGAACTTAAAGAATTAAAATAATGTTTATCTGAATCCTGCTAGGTTGTTCAAAACATTAATGTATGAGCATGTATTATATTTTGCAACTACTATTAATTTATTCGCCTCTTGCAATGTTTTACTCAATTTCAATTTGGTGTAGTGGATTTGGACTTAGCATTTGTTTGTGATAGACCACCAGCTATTAATGAGACCAATACGGAAGTTGACAAGTATTATAATGAGACTTGGAAGTGGTCTAATAGGCTGAGTATGAGCTTGATGAAGATGAAAATGGCTAAAAATGTTAAGTCATCGATGCTAAAGACGAATGTTGCAAAGGACTTCATGTCGAGAATAAAGGCATACTCCCAATCGGACATTACAGATAGTTGTAGGGAGTTTGATGAGTGAGTTGACGACCAAGAAATTTGATTGGTCGCAACCCATTCATGATCATGTAACAAGCATGGCCAATTTGACAGCAAAGCTGAAAATGTTGGGTTTGGATGTAAGTGAATCATTCTTGGTTCAATTTATCATCAACTCTCTTCCTCTTGAGTTTGACCAATTCCAAGTGAATTATAACACCATTAAAGAGAAATTGAACTTTTAAGAAATAAAAGCCATGTTGATTAAAAAAGAATAGAGGTTGAAGAAAATGAAAAACCATGTCATTCATCTAACGTTTCAGAAGGAAGCCAATAGTAGGAAAGGAAAGCCAAGTAAAATGAATAAAAAATGGGAAAAGGCCTATTAAATGCAAAGGAAGGGCAAATCCAAAAAGCGCTTGCTACTTTTGTAACAAAGATAGACATATCAAGAAAGATTGTCTGAAAAAAAAAGCTTGGTTCGAAAAGAAAGGTACTCTATTTGTTTCAGTATATTTTGAATCAAATATTATAGAAGTACCTAATAATACTTGGTGGTTAGATTCTAGAGCTACTACTCATGTGTCACATGTTACATAGGGATTTCTTTCGATCTAGCCCATAAACGGGACTAAAAAGTTCTTGTATATGGAGAACAGAGTGAAAGCACAAATATGAGGAATTAGGACATATAGATTGATCCTGGATATTGGATGTCATATGGATCTAGAAGAGTGTCTTTATGTTTCTGAATGTGCTAGAAATTTGATTTCTATTGCAAAGTTGGATAATGTAGGTTTTAATGATAAGATTGGTGATGATGTATTTTCCTTGTACAAACATAAATACTATTATGGTTGTGGTATTTTGAAAGATGGTTTGTATTGCTTCAATCTTGATATTAAATATATGATCATGATATTGGAATTAAAAGTAGTGCAATAAATGAAAGTTTTGCTTTCTTATGACATCAACATCTATGTCATATATCTAAAGAAAGGATGTTGAGGTTAATGAAAAATAACATTTTACCTCAATTAGATTTTTTTGACTGGGACGTGTGTATAGATTGCATTAAAAGAAAGCAAACTAAACACACATCAAAGTATCTTGCCACAAGAAGTAGTGAGCTTGTAGAATTGATACACACTGACATTTTTGGTCTATTCGACACTCCGTCATGGATTGGTGAAAAGTATTTTATCACTTTTATAGATGACTTCTCACGATATGGTGATTTATATCTACTGCATGAAAAATCTCAAGCGAAGAATGTTATAGAAGTGTTCATCAATGAGGTGGAAAGACAGTTAGATAGAAAAGTAAAGGTGGTGAGATCTGATAGAGGTGGTGAATATTACAAAAAATTCGATGAAAATGGACAACCATTTGCAAGATTTCTCGAAAGTTTAGGCATTTGTGCTCAGTATACAATGTCAGGAACACCACAATAAAATGGTGTAGCTGAAAGGCAGAATCGTATTCTTATCAAAATAGTTAGGAGTATGATGAATTATAGTAATGTACCATTATTGTTGTGGATGTACGGTTTGAAGACCGCTGCATATCTATTGAATAGGGTCCTAGTAAGGCAGTTCCTAAGACACCTTATGAATTGTGGATGGGAAGGAAACCTAGTTTAAGACATATCCATGTTTGGGGTTGTCCAGCAGAAGTAAGGGTTTATAATCCACATTAAAGAAGCTCGATGTAAAAATCATTAGTAGTTACTTTATCAGATATCCAAAAAAGTCAAAAAGGTACAAATTTTACTGTCTAAAACATGGTACAATAATAGTGGAGTCTGGAAATGCTCTATTAATTGAAAATAGCAAGTTCAGTAGGAGTGATAAATCACGAAAGGTGAATATTCAAGAGAATCGGGTGGAGGAAACAACACTTTGAATTTCTCATCAAGTTGTTGTTCCTTTTGTTGTATCATAGTTTAACAACATACCAGAACGACATATGAATATTCAAACCACACAAGATGAATGTGTCAATGATGAGCCCATTAATGATACTCAAGCCATAAGTGAACAATCACAAGAAACAGAATTGTGAAGGTTTGTAAGGCAGAAAAAACTAGCAATTTCTGATGATTATGTGATTGATTCACTTGAAGAGGAATGTGACTTGAGTAATGACAATGGTCCAGACTCATTCAATCAAGCCATAGAATGTACTAATTCTGAAAAGTGGTTGAATGCTATGAAAGAAGAGTTGAAATTGATGGATGACAATAAAGTCTGGGAACTTGTAAAGTTACACGAAGGTTTAAAGCGAGTCAGTTGTAAATGGATTTACAAAGCCAAACGTGACTCGAAAGGTAACATTTAAAGGTATAAGGCCAAACTTGTCGCCAAATGTTATATTGTAATACCCCGATACCATTTTCCCGTATACGTAATGTAATTAGATGTTTGGATAATTAAGATATTACATTGCGTATCTAACGTGTCAAATTGTGACGTGTATTTAAGGGGAAAATATTATGGGATAAAAGTTAAGTTGGAAAATTGAAAAGAAAAGCTGGAATTTGACTCATACAGATGCCTGCAGATGCAGTGGGGACGAGGTGTGGCGTCCACACGAGCTTGGATCACACTTTGGGATGATGCAGGACGAATCCTCATGTCCTAACTATCCAACTAGACACTTGCAGATGCATGCGGACGAATGAGGACGTGGGCGAAGTCGTGCGATTTGAATAAGTCTAATTCCTAGAAACTTTCAGACGGTAGCGGATGCCATTTTCGTCCGAAATTCGTATTTGAACGAGATTAAGGGTGATTAGGACGCAAATTCTCGTCCCAAATCATGGGACAAGCTGCAACAGTGAACTTTCAGACGCATGCGGATGAATGAGGACGCTGGCTGAGTCATTCGCATTTAATCTGTCCAAATTTTGGACACTTTCAGATGCATGCAGATGATATATGCGAATGCCATATTGCATCTGCATGTCACTTTCAGACAGTACGGACATGGCTAGGACCAAATTCTCATCCGTAAACACAATTCTGCCTTGGGATTTTACCCATACAGACGAATGCCGATGAGACTTTCACGTCCACACTCGTCCGAAAGTGTCGAGATCCGCGTAAATTAAGGGATTAAAAATAAGACAACTCGTCACTTAGCGAGCAAATACTCTAGCTTTCGGCGAGAAAAAGTCGCCCCTCTAGCCTAGATCACACGGGAATTTGCTCTCCTCCCTCCCTAGGCATGCATCTTGTCTCCCCTAGGTAAGACGTCTATTTATTCCTCTCCTACATCTTTCATTCTTCCTCCTTGTTTAGTTCTTCCCTCTTGAGAGAATTCCTGTGTGAAGGGTGGTCCTGGAAGCAGCTGTCAGTGAGTTGATTCATCAACAAGGGTAAGGATTGGGTGTGTCTGGCCATCAAAGCCCTACCCACAAGTAGTGTGCGTGAGTTGAGTTAATTCTTGGTTGATTTTACAACTGCTAGTTTCCTGCCTTTGGTTGATGTACTGATGTTGTTTCCTTTGTTCATATTATGCAGTTATTTTCTTATTGTTAAGTTCTGTGATTCGATGCTTTACTTTGATATACTATCGATGAACGATTACGGCTTAGATAAAGGAGTAAAGCTTGAAAAGTAGTAACGAATGAGTTGAGAGTTATGCCTTCGATGATGATCCTACTTTTTATCATTTACATGCTGACTAGTTTCAATATTCCTATGTCAACTTTAACTATCCTATGCATATATTATGTTGATGTTATTTGTTCTGATATTAATATGGGTTGATATTGTCTTGCAAGTTAATTCTATTCTATGAGTTGTTCTAAAACATATGTGACATTACATTCGGATAATTTACTCTCTATATTGTGCATCGTTCATTCCATGTAAGCATGTTCATCTCAATACCTTCGTTGTTGTTACGTCTATTGTTAAGAGCACGTATGTTTATTTCTTGCCATACTTAGTATTTGCTGTCATATTTCATATTTCTGCCAAGATATAAAGCATGTATATCCGCTTCTAATCTGCTGTTATGAGTTGTTATTAACTCACAGCTAGGTGCGGTTATGTTATGCCAAAAAATTAAAAAAAAATCAGCATGGTAACACGTTTCATTTACTGGATATTCGCTGTTATTCATCGTTGAAAAGCATGTAGTTATACACTGTTGTATGTTTGCCGTTCAATAGTATGTTTGTTGTTCGTTTAATTTGAAGGTTAAAAGCATGATTAACCTATATTCCATTTCTTGTACACTGTTGTCATGTTCGTTATCTAAAGTATGTTTTCTTGGGTGTTTATAAGCATGCTTCCGTTATTAGCTCGCTTAATTTATTAGCATATTTCCAGTTGTAGTCAAGTATTAAGCATGTTTCCATTTTCTATTGGCTGGCTTACTTAGACGAGCATGTGTACGTAGTTTAATTTATTATATCAAGCATGTTCTCATTGTGGTTTCTTAAGCACATTTCTATTAGTTAATAATTCGATGTTAAACACCTATTTTCATTAGTTTGATAATTCTCACGTCTAGTTAATATCGAAAGCAGGCCTAGTAGAATTGAATAACTTGTTGTCATTAAATGCTAAAATTCCATTCTACCATTCCTTTCATTGATGTGATTTATATACTCAAACATGTCCTTCATTGTTCTAATTGATGCTATGATTGCCCTCCTTGTGCGTTTTTAATTATAGTCGTTCCATTATATGCACTGTACGTTGTATTTACTTGTTTTAAATTTTGTCGTTTAATCTTATTAGCTGGTCAATTATCGTTGCTTTTCGATACGTTTAATGCCTCATGCTAATAGAAACAAAGTAGGGAGTGCCACCTTGGGTGGTACTCACACGCATTAAGTGAAGGAAAAACGTTAAAGAAAAATGAATGAAAGGAAAGAAAAAGGAGTTAGGGGGCGGATAGGTAGTGGTTTTAGTCTGGTAGCGAGGAAATACCCTTACCTTGTCGGGAACGGGACTTAGTTGCCCACAGGAGGTTAGATCCAACCAACTATACCATCCCATATGGGTTCTTCAATCTCCAGCTCCAAGTACGAGTAAATAACAAATGAATAAACGAATGTAATGAAAGAATTGGTTTGGGTGGTCCCATTCCAAAAAGAATTAAAGAGGGGCATAACCATAATGCATAACTCAATTCCTTACTGGGCCATTAGGCTCATGTCCTTACTTGTGGTGTAGAAAATTAGGTGATTGTACCTGGAGCAGAGGAGGAGGCCTTACCCATGGAGCCTGATAAGTATCTAAATGAAACACGACCAGAGTGAAATATGGCTCAAGAGAATAATAAAGTATCTATGTTGTAAGGGTTTAACAACAAACATGTTTTGTAAAACGTTAATTATTTTCCTAACTCTTAGTTTGAATATTTGTTTCGAATATTTAGTAACTTATGCTTTTAACCCTGAACTTTAATCAATACTTTGAATGCTATTTCTGATTTTATAGTTTTCCATGATTTTATGACTATTGAAATGAATTGTAAGTGACGATCGGATTTTTAGACTCTGATTTTAACCAAAAAGATTTTTAATAAGGAATTTAGTCGTTTACCAAAAATTTTAAATTTTACGTATTTTTGAGATAAAAAGAAAATCTGGGTCGTTACATATACTCAAGACGGCATTGACTATAAAGAGACATTCTCTCCAGTTTCAAAGAAGGACTCTTTAATGATAGTTATGGCTTTGGTAGTTCATTATGATTTAGAGCTTCACCAAATGGACGTAAAAACCGCCTTTCTTAATGGTGACTTATAGGAAATAGTGTATATGGATCAACCGGAAAGATTTTCATTTCCTGAAAATGAAAAGTTAGTGTGTAAATTGAAGAAGCCAATATATAGATTGAAACAAACTTCTAGACAATGGTATATTAAATTTAACAATACCATTACGTCGTACGATTTTGTAGAGAACACCGTTGATCGGGTGTATCTATATGAAGGTCAGTGGGAGTAAGTTTAGTATTCTAGTATTGTATGTTGACAATATTCTTCTTGTTGAAAATGATAAAGGAATGTTACATGATATAAAAGTTTTTCTTTCTAAGAATTTTGAAATGAAAGATATGGGGGAAGCATCTTATGTAATTGAAATAGAAATATTCTGTGATAGATGACAAAGTTTACTAGGATTGTCTCAGAAAGGATATATCGATAAAATTCTTGAGAGATTTAGAATGGATAAGTGTTCTGTTGGTGTAGGTCTAATTCAGAAAGGAGAAAAATTTAGTGAAATGCAATGTCCGAAAAATGATTTGAAACATAAGGCAATGGAATCTGTTCCATATGCATCAATTGTAAGAAGCTTAATGTATGCTCAGACATGTACTCGGCCAGACATTAGTTTTGCAGTAGGGATGTTGGACCGATATCAAAGTAACCCATGAATGGATCATAGGAAAGCTGCAAAGAAGGTTCTTAGATACTTGTAAGGAACTAGGGACTACATGCTCACGTACAGAAAATCAAGTCATCTTGAGGTGATTGGATATTCGAATTTAGATTATGCCAGATGTGTAGACTAAAGGAAATCTACATTCGGTTACGTGTTCCTATTAGCTGGAGGAGCTGTATCATGGAAAAGTGGAAAACAATCTTCGATTGCTACTTCCATTATGGAGGCAAAATTTGTGGCATGTTTTGAGGCCACGATTCAAGCGTTGTGGTTGCGGAACTTAGATTGGGGTCTAGGTATGGTCGATAGTATAGATAGACCGTTGAAACTTTAATGTGATAATTCTGTAGCTGTATTCTTCTTGAAGAATGACAAGTACTCGAAAAGCGCAAAACATATGGTTTTAAAGTATTTGTCAGTCAAAGAAGAAATACAAAAACAAAAGTTGTACATTGAGCATATAAGTACAAGTTTAATGATAGCGGATCTATTAGCAAAAAGGATTGCCACCCAAAACCTTTAAAGAACATGTTGTAAAGATGAATTTAGACAAGTCCTCATTTATATGATTGTAAATGTATAACTTGTATCTTATGACACCTATGAAATCATTAAGGAAATATTTTTGTATGTTTGTTTATTATTCATATAATGGTGTATACAATTATTATTGTTTAAGAATATTATGTGAAACATTAAGAAAATTAAAGTTGAAAGGTATATAGTGTTCCTCAATTAAAGAATTGATGAATTGTGTTAATATCTGATACATGGAAAGAATCATGTCGTTATTATAGACTTGTGTCTACTATGATCCTATTATACAATTCATTATGAAAAGAGAACTTGATTAATTCACATTATAGTTCACTATAGTATTTGATTGTGAATTCAAGTTGTGATATTTGAAAAGTAATAGTTGAAAATTGATTTTATAATAAAGTACATAACATGGTCCAAGTAGAAAATTGTTAGATTATTCTAACAATAATCTATTAATGTGGTCCATGTTAATTAAAGTGACATTGACTTAATATTAATGTGCTTAATGTGATGGTTGTTAAGCATAAAGGACATTAAGTTAATTGGGTTTTAATTCTCTCTCTTTAACCTTATTAAAATGTATAAAGTATAGTTGAAGAAGTGTGAATGAAGAGACATGATTGAAAGGGTATGTATGGAAGGATACTTTTGTAAGGATATCTTCTTCATCACCAAGAGAGAGAGATTATAGAACTTACTCTTACACTCTAACTCTCAAACACTCTCTACAATTACGGAATCTGTACTCGGGTTTTCTTAATCATCAAAGAAATGATTAAAGTGAAAGGATTAAGGCGATAAACGGAATCGATATCAACGTCTACATCAAAAGCTTTTATCATAGATCAATGTTGGTATTAATGATTTATTTATCTGTGAATTATAGAAAATGAAATGGTTGAATCAACAATGTTAAATACGAGACGTAAGGATTATAAGTAAGAAATTTACTAACATAATATATTCGGCACTTGGTAAAAGATTCAAACACTTGAACTCTAGAAGTATTTTTGCAAAGCCGAACTATCGATTGTCGAAGGTGGAAGGTCGAAGAAAAACTATTCTTTGGAGTTAGATTTGAGAGTTGACTTCAAGGTTGGTAATGCATTTTGCTTGATTTGACCTCTTGGTTGACGAAATCCAAGAAGAGCAGTAATGTCTAGGAAGATCAATAGTGCCAACTTCGAGAAATTTTATGTCCCATAAATGGACTTTTCTTCTTTGCATCAAATTCTTTTGTGATGAAATGCTCTTTTCCGATAGGTAGTTTTCTCTAATTATTTTTTCCCCATCAAGTATGTAGATCTTGAGGCTAAGAGCAACATAGGTGGATCCAAGGGAGGATGAGAGGGAGGGTTGGGGAGGACG
Organism: Begonia loranthoides; assembly: GCA_022433065.1. Taxonomy (NCBI): domain Eukaryota; kingdom Viridiplantae; phylum Streptophyta; class Magnoliopsida; order Cucurbitales; family Begoniaceae; genus Begonia; species Begonia loranthoides. The sequence continues at coordinate 25,148,669 of CM039480.1, read as the reverse complement.
GAGAGTGAGGGAGAGAAAGTGCTTTGAGAAGTTGCACTCATCATGTGCTGAACACATGTTCATACTAAAATAAGGTTTAAATTGCTAACTGAGTGATACTTTAAAGTTTGATTTGTTGAAAAAATAATTTAAGGTTCAAATTGTTATTGGCTCCAAATGATAGGGTCTAAATTGTTCTTTTCCCTAATGCATGTAATTGTTAATACTTGCACACCCTCTTATTTGTCATTCCTACCATTTTTCATGCCTTAGGACTAGGAATCATGTCTCTTTCTTCAATGTATTTAGTGTTTATGTCATTTTATCGAAAACATTATGATAAAAATAAAATGTTTTAATAATATAATGTTAGTGTTTAGTGACCCAAATTTTATTTGAGTCAAGTCAAAAATTATGGTGCGACAAAACTAATAGAATAAAATTATGAATTTTTCTCAAAAATCAGTTGTAGTTATTAATGAATAATACTGATATGTTTTGCAGATTTTTTTTTTGCCTCAGGTTTTCTAGGTTTTATAATTTGTTGTCCATAAATTCTACCATGAAATTTTATTTCCCCATTTTGAACTCTTTTTGCCAGTAGTTTTTTGCTCTTTAAGATTTTTCACATAAATTTTGATTTTTTAATTATTTTTTTGTATTTATATTCAATTATTACAACAATTATACCCGTGATTTTTAACCAATTAGATTTTTTCACATAAATCTTTATGTTTGTTATTCATTTTTTTTCATATTTGTGTTTGATTATTACATATAGAAATGTTGATCGCATATATATTGTAAATTCTGAAATTTTTTAATTTTATATTTTTTAGAGTGAATTTTTTGTTTCAATCAAAATCAATTTGTTTGTGTTGACTAAGTCCTTAGTGTGTGTCGTAAGTCTTTGACCACGTGTGAAAGTTCAGTCAAACGATCAATTGGTGCATTTCGTGTTTTTCTATGGCCTGAAGCTATGGGATTATATATGGTAAATTTGTGTTATTGTAGCTTGAGTTCTAAGTTTTATCAGGAGTTGTCAGGTTAAGATTTAATTTTTTTTAATATTTATAATATATTAATTTATATTAAATAAAATAATCAAATTAAAATTTTATTTTATTTTATCTATCCTTTCCTTTCAAGGAAAAGTTTTCTTCCTTTTTGGTAGAGGAAAGAGACAAAGAAGAAAGAGGGAAAAACTAGCAAGCGAATATTATCATTTTTCTGCCCAATTTGCGTTCATGGCATCTCGATCTCCAACTCTTGTAAAAAAACTTGTACGTCATTTTCTAACCACATTTTTCCATTTCACGTTTCTGTTTTGTGTCAGTCTCAGATTCGAGCACAATTGGTGTAATATCCCGATTTTTCGTAACATAATTAAGTAAGGATAATCTAAAAATTAATTGAGTGTAATAGGATTATTTGGATAATTATTCAAGAATTTAACTTGGGCCGACAATTATTATCAAGCGATGTTCGGAATAAGTCGGGAGTTGGAATTGGATGGATTAATATCCAATACATATATTTGACATATATATATATAATTTTATATTAATTAAATAAATTAAAGTAGAGTAAATGGAATTAAAATAAAAGAAGAAATTAAAGAAAGGGGGGAGTGAACCGGTTCTCTCTGCCAATTTCTTAAACCGCCGGTCTGAGTGGAAGAAAAAGAAGGGAAAGAGGAAAAGAATGGCCAGCGGCTCTCCTCCGCTATGTAGGTGTGACAAACGACTCGGCATCAACAGGGTCGGGCGTGCATGAAGTCGTCTCCATGCGACTAGCTGAACTGTGGGGATTGGTGTGCAAAAATGTTCAAGCCATGGAACGAGGCTCTTGCATCCTGAAATGTTCACAACACCAAACCGAGGTATGTATTGTAGTGAATTGGTGCTCGGTTGATTTTGGGTTTTGCATTTTTAGTTGTTGTGGCAACGGCTGGCAAAGGAATGGCAGTGGCAATGAAGTAGTGGGTGATGTGTAGGAGGCGTTGGGTGAGCGGCTGATAGCCCTATCGACCTGTCTGTCGACCGGGTTCGTTGGAAATGCTAAACGACGAGAGAAACGTGGATTCTGAGAATTCTTCCTCAGTGATTCCTCCACGTAACTCTTCATTTACAGATGGCGAAGCATAGGGGTAGTTAGGTGAGATTAAGGGGGAGTGTGCGAAGCTTATATGGAAACCTTCAGTGATGAATTCCAGAGATAGAAATTCTCTATGGGTGCTCTGTGAGTTGTGAGAAGCTGAGAGAAATTGTGTGGGAAAACAGAAAAAAGAGAAAGCAAGAAACGTGAAGAAGGAAGAGGAAGAAGGTAGAAGCTGTTTCCTGCTCTCGGGTGCTCATCTTTTGGTGTGAAGGATTTCTTCTCTTTTGTTTATGGATTATTACGTAAATGTAGTAAAAGACAAATGATGAGTTTCCTTTTGTTGGGTTACTGCTTTGAAGATTAGTGGATGTTATGCTCTATGAATGGACGTTGATTTCCTGTTTTGGTTATTACCTCTGAACTATGGAGAAATGAGATAAATAGAGATGAAATATGCTCTGTCAATAAAAATGGTTCTCTGTTAATGACTATTGTTGAGATATATCAATTGGGTTATGGTTTACCACGGCTTTCGATGGTCACGGCTGGGAGTTATTCTCTATTGTGTTTATAGCTTTAATATGTATACTCTGTTATGGATTTTATGGATGTAATTGTGTTAAAAGTAGGAGTAGAAGATAAATGTGTAAAGAATGTGAGCATTGCTTCTCTGGTTGAGTATTACGGGTGGAATGTGTTCTGTTAATGGAAAGGTTTATGCTCTACTTGGATTAATACTTTAGGGTTGGTCAGTACTCTGTCATTTGAATGATACTCCACTATTGGTTATTAAGTTTAAATAATAGAAACTTTTAAGTGATTTAGTATATTTGGATTATGATATTCTGTTATGAAATGAATTTGGGAGGATTGTATGAAAGTTGAGGTTCATAAAGGCAATAGCTAATGATTAAGTGTCATTAATTGTGAAGGTATCGAAAGGGAAGAAGGATAACGACTAAGTGAGGATACGCGGAAAAAAGCTTCTAGGTAAGTTGGTATTGTGTGTGCTTTCGTCTTTGGGGCCATACATCGCAAGAGTTAGGAATTGTATGCTGATTGTTTATCACTTTATTAGAGTAGTAAGAAATAGTGCGTGTGATTAGCCAGTGAAGGCCTACATCATGAGACTAGAGTCTGTTTGATTTAATTTGCATTTCTTCTCTGCTACATGATAATCACTCCCTGTTACTAAATGCCTGGATTAGTTCATTGTTTAGTTGTTGAATAATCCAATGTTAATTGTTGTTAGTTGTTAGTTGAACTCTCAGTGTTAATTGCACGTTTGGTCCTCTGTTGTTAATAATCTTTTTGATGCTTTCAATTCTGAATTTAGTTCATAGCTTGGTTTGCTGAATACCATTGTTGTTATCGCACGTATTGTTCTTTACTATATTGTGATCCCTGTTGTTATCGCACGTATTGTTCTCTGTTGCTGGGGGATTTGATGCATGCCTCTGATGTGTTTAAATTCCATAAATTGTTAGTCTGTTAGTCAATAAATTATGTTATATTATTATGATAATATGATATGTTATAGCCCTGCCTGTATTTGGTTAGGGGTTCTGGATAGGCTCTGTGTATTCATTTTATTACTGTTAACATGAAAAAAGGGTTAGAATTCATATGGTACAAAGATAAAAAGGGATGATGATACTTTGCATGTTTTCTGGAGTTTATTACATGGTATTGCTAATCTTTTGTGAATCTGTTACCATGCTATTGACTTGTTGTTTGGAATACTTTGATATATTGTTATGATCATTGTATTGCATCGACATGCATCATGGATAGAAACCTTAGGAATGTCATGGTTGACATTCACATGCATTGCACAGGAGATACTAGATTTAAATGAATGTAATAAGAATTGGAGGTTGGGGATAGTAGTAACAGTGATGCCTGGAGACTATATGATGATGTATCCTTTCTATGTAGGGTTGGGTGACTTGTTCTATCATGCTAGACCACAATGATGGATCTACTCTCCCTGTGGAAAAACCTCCAATGTCCTAGTTTAATGATATGAAATTGTGAGTAAAAGACAGATTTGTTGATTCCTTTCTGACATATTCAAACGTATGCATGCATCATACTGCATTTCTATTTCTTGTTGAGCATTAGGCTCATATTTGTCTTATGACTGTTTATTGCTTTAGTAGAATATTAAAATTGTTTACTGCTTTATTATAGTAGGAAGATATTAAGCATGTTTCGTGTATTGTACTGGTGCTCACTGGGTGTTTATTAGAATTTAAGTTCTTTTAATGATATGTTTAATAGATGAGCATGATTAGAGATTATTGTAATGATATGATAGACATTGTATGTATTTACGAGCATCATGCTTCATGGTTTTAAAAAAGATACGAAAATGGTTTTTTATGCATGGTTTTGAAAAGGAAACGACAACGGAAATGAAATGTGAATAAACGTAAACGAATTCGTTTTTACATGAGTTCGGATACTGAAGAGGTTGCTCTCACGTGGAAACGAATCTGTGTGGGTGAGTTCGGATACTGAAGAGGTTGCTCTCACCCAATGTGTGGGTGAGTTTGGATACTAAAGAGATTGCTCTCACCCCACGTGCCACCTAAAACGAAAAGAAACGAAAACGAAAAACTAAAAGATAAAGGAAAACAGAAACTGCATATGCGTTTAGCTGCATGGCACGTGCATTGTATAGTTTATTTTAATATCACTTACTGAGCGTTAGACTCATTAGTTTAACTCTTGTTGATATAGGCATGTACGAGATTAGAAGAACAAGTTAAAGCGTCATTGATAAAAGATTTGCAAACGCGGATCATGTGGCTGGCTAGACTAAAAGGATTTAAAGAGAGAAAGATGATTTTGTAAAGTATTTGAATTGTAAAATGTTTTGTTATAAATTTTTCCTCTGTGGTTTATAAAATATTTTAAGAAAATGATTTTCTTTATTGTCTTTGAATGATTTTGAGAACGAAACAGTCTTTTACTACGCAACCAAAAAGAAAAATGATTTAAGTAAAAAAGAAAAGTTTTAAATTTTACACGTTTTCTAAGGTAAAAAGTTAGATGTCATTACAATTGGGGTAGCATACAATGTTGCGATCGTAGATAAAAATCCCTAAAAATAATAAGTGTTTTTTTATTGTCTTGATTAGCCTACAAACAATCGGAAGTACCAATGTATAAGGTATATGAGGTGACCTATTTTTATTGGTATGTTTTTTTTTCTCGTACTAAAATGATGTTGGGGCTCTTTTCTTACACGCGACGATGTAGTATGTAGCATTGCTTTGACACTTACCCAGCTAATGGTGCACCCATTTTCAACCTCATGTTTTATATGATAAATAAAACTCCTTTTTTAGGAATTCTTATTGAATATGGTCAATTTAACTCCAACAACAATATGTTTTTTCAAGGAAGAACTAAAATGGCCAGGACTGGAATTGGTCAAGGTTCCTTGGAATTTTTTTCTTCATTTCTTTGAGAGTGTTTTATCTTCCGTGGATGAAAATTAATTTTATGTTTCTCTTTAATTTTAGGTCTTTATAATTGATATTGGTTTTATACATTATAATTCTTGCGCAATACTCTTGTTGGTTATTGCATTATTTAAATTTTGGTTTAAAGGCTTCCGTTTTGAACCATAGATCAAAATTTTTGACAGGGCAGTCGAATTCTTTCTAAAGATCAGATTGTTTAACTTGACTCGAATCTTTGGGTTATGACATAATTTTTCTTTTTTTGTATTCACGTTTGATTATTATAGTTGTTCAGCCCCCAACTTTTTTTTCATTAATTTTTTCATGATCATGTTTGATTCTATATTAATCACATATAAAGCTTTTATTGCGCTAAAAAATAGATTATAAATTATATGAGAGGGTAGTTAATAAAACCATTCAAATAAATCTTAGAATTAAAGGAAAATGACAAATCAACCATCATCTTTTTCTGTTAGTGACAAACCAACTATCATTTTTTTTTCTTAACAAATTAGCCACTGAACTATGAAAAAATGACGCACCTAACATCATTGTCATGTTTGCCGTTAAATACGATAATGTCGAGCCGTGGTAGTTCGTCTACAAATTTCGGCGGCTCCATAGTTTTAAAAAAATAATACGATAAACCGCTGCGATTTCATATGAAGTCGCAACAGTTTATCGTTACACCGTTGCAGTTTAATATGACACTGCAGCGGTTTATTGTCATGCCGCTACGACTTCATATTAAATCGCAGCGATTTATAATTCCTCGTACTTTAATCCTCTGTCGTCGAGCCGCCGCGGTTCGTCATCAAGCCGCCACGGTTCGTCCTCAAGCTGCCGCGGTTCGTCTGCAAATAAAAAAAAATTTATTGTCTTTTTTGTAGAAAAACCCAGACAAACTGTGATTCTTCCATGGACTATAAAACAATTATAAATCATCTAAAAACTAAAATATTAACATTCTTTTACAAAATCTTCTAAATTATAAAACCCGAAATCTTCTAAATCTATTTTTTTACAAAATCTAAAATCTTCTAAATCCATTCTCCATGGATATTAACTCTTTTCTACTGAAAATCTATTCTAAAATCACGAGTTCTTTCTGTTTTTTTTTCCATGAGTATTTGTTCTTTTGCACTATAATTTTCATAAAGTTAACGATGATGTTCATGGTGGTAATTTTTCAAGGTTCAATAGTTAAATTGTTAGCAAAATAAAAAAGATGATGCTTGATTTATCACTAACAATAAAAAATAATGATTGATTTATCATTTCCCTAAAACTAATTATTTATGTAGGGTAAGGATACATGTTACGATTTAAAGATGTGCAAAAGCAATCATATCATTGTCTATACAACTCAATGCACCTGTCCAGCATATTATAATTTCATGTATTATTTGCAAGTAATATTACACCAATTAAGTAAAGGTTAAGTCATTACAAAAATGAGTACTACTTAATCTTGGATTTTCGTTTGTCACCTACTGTGATAACAAACACACGTCTCTTGTTTTAAATAGTTTTACTATGACTAATTAGCTTACTCATCTTGCAGTTTAACATTAATTGAATCGAACCGACTCAAATAAAGGTTTTGTTGTTCACATGGTTTTTCGTATAAATCAATATACTATAATAATATATCATAGAATACCGGATTTTTTTCCTCAATTTTTAAATCGATACTACTAAATCAATTAAAAACAAAAGAATAATACTTTAAACCCGATAAATTTTAGGGTTTAAAATAAAAAGAATTTGAATGAGTAGACTTGCTTGTTGGATAAAAGAATACATGAAACTTTCATTTGCCGCCAATTGGGGCTATAAACAATCTATGTTACGAAGAGTCTTTGAACGTATTAATTCAGAAAATTACAGATTAGAGGTCAGAATTATAAATATTAAAATATTAATTATTTTAGGACAAAAATTAGAAATTTCAAAGAAATATGGCTGCATCAATAGGTACCTAACCTACCCCCAAAGAGACAGACTAGGTTGTTAGACGTGTCCCTGACCACTTTCAACTTCCGCCGCTTGATGACACGTGCTATTCCATCAGGCCGTTCTCTGTACGTGTGAGTGTGGGACCCTCTACGCCAGCTCCCAGCTCCGAACACGCTATAAATAGTCCTCTGCACCCGCTTTACCGTTCAACTCGAGCTACCGGTTTTCAAGCTTCTCTCTCAAGCGGTTAATTTGACCGCTCTTTCGCCCTCTCTCTCTCTCTCTACATTTCTGGCCCCGATTTGCGGATCGTTTCGGCGGCGTTGAGACTTTCACTCTGAATTAATATGGACGTTCGCCGCCGATCGATGACCGCTGCTGTTGGCGGCAAGCCGGGGTCGCAAATGAGGGTGAAAGTGAAGGTGGAGGAAGATGATCCGTCTAAAGCCTCTGACATTTTCCCTGTTCCTCTGTACGTCGCGAATGCCGTCTTCTTCACCTTGTTCTTCTCTGTCGTCTACTTCTTGCTCACACGCTGGCGTGAAAAGGTTCGGAATTCTATTCCTCTTCACCTCGTTAGCCTCTCTGAGATTGCAGCTATCGTCGCCTTCGTCGCCTCTTTCATCTACCTAGTTGGATTCTTTGGGGTTGAATTCGTTCAGTCGATTCTGCGGCCATCGGCAAATGTGTGGCCAGCGGAGGATGACGAGGAGGATGTTATTCTCAAGGAGGATCGGAAAGTTCCATGTGGTCTGGGGGCTATTGAATGCTCCATTCCTCCGCAGTTTTCTGCTCCGGTTTTGCCTTCTCCTAAAGCCGCGGTTCCTAAAGTGGTGGATTTACTTCCTGCTCCGATCCATTTGACGGAGAAAGACGAGGAGATCGTGAAATCGGTGATCGCAGGAGCTACTCCTTCCTACTCTCTGGAGTCAAAGCTCGGAGATTGCGGAAAGGCAGCGGCTATCCGCCGTGAGGCACTACAGAGAATGACCGGGAAGTCGCTCGCCGGGATGCCTTTGGATGGGTTCGATTACGACTCAATCTTAGGGCAGTGCTGCGAAATGCCAGTTGGATTTGTGCAAATTCCGGTGGGAATCGCTGGGCCGCTTCTGCTTGACGGAAGAGAGTACTCGGTCCCAATGGCTACAACCGAAGGCTGTTTGGTGGCAAGTACGAACAGAGGTTGTAAAGCGATTCACTTGTCCGGTGGAGCTACCAGTGTCTTGTTGAAGGATGGAATGACGAGAGCTCCAGTGGTGAGATTTGGTACTGCTAAACAGGCTGCAAGGTTGAAGATGTTCATGGAGGAGCCAGCCAATTTCGATACACTGAGTGCTATTTTTAACAAATCCAGTAGATTTGCTAAGCTGCAGAGTGTGAAATGCGCCATCGCTGGGAAAAACCTCTACATGAGATTCTCCTGCAGCACCGGCGACGCTATGGGGATGAACATGGTCTCTAAAGGCGTGCAAAATGTCTTGGATTTCCTCCAGTCCGACTTCCCTGACATGGATGTCATCGGTATCTCCGGTAAGCAAACAAACTCACTCTTCTTCCTGAACAAATATTACGCCATTAAATTTATCTTGGTACGTCGGCCTTCATGTAAAGAATGTCTTTTCTGATTTGTCCGGTGATTTCTTCCATTGACACAGGGTGATTTCTACATTAAATCATAACCCATATTTTCTTAAGATTCCATATTTATTTTTAAAGAAACTCCTAAATTTTCAAGACTACTATGAAAGAGATTCAGAATTCATTTTGATTATAAGCTGCTAAAGGTTCGTGAAACGTGTGCTAGATTTCCTGAAAGAAGAATGAAAATGATTGGATGAAGAAACTACGAAATATTTGGCTATGTTAAAATCTTTTCTTCCTTTGATGATTTCTCCCAGGAAACTTCTGCTCAGACAAGAAGCCTGCAGCAGTGAACTGGGTGGAAGGGCGAGGCAAATCTGTGGTATGTGAAGCAATCATCAAGGGAGAAGTAGTAACAAAAGTCCTCAAAACTAACGTGGAGGCACTGGTAGAGCTTAACATGCTCAAAAACCTCACCGGCTCCGCCATGGCAGGAGCTCTTGGCGGCTTCAACGCCCATGCTAGCAACATCGTCTCCGCAGTTTTCATTGCCACTGGCCAAGATCCTGCCCAAAACGTCGAAAGCTCTCATTGTATCACAATGATGGAGGCTGTAAACGATGGGAAGGATCTTCATGTCTCCGTCACCATGCCCTCCATAGAGGTGAGGATGAAAAAATTAATTTGATCTTCTCCTTTCAAAAATTCAATTCACAGACTGAAAACTGAAAAATCTGTGTTCATGGCAGGTTGGTACAGTAGGAGGTGGAACACAGCTAGCTTCTCAGTCTGCATGTTTGAACCTGCTGGGAGTGAAAGGAGCGAACAGAGACAAACCAGGGGCAAATGCGAGATTACTCGCCACCATTGTTGCTGGGTCTGTTCTTGCAGGAGAGCTCTCTCTAATGTCAGCTCTTGCAGCAGGCCAGCTCGTCAAGAGCCATATGAAGTACAACAGATCAAGCAGAGACATAGCCAGCGCAGTTCCCTCTTAACTCAAACCCCAATTTTCCCTGCATTGTAAAGAAAAATGCCTACATATAAAAAAGGGATTCCATTAAAGACAAGCTCAGCTAATGGAAAATGGCTCTCAAACTCAGCTCCAAAAAAACAAAAAAGTGTTGAAGACGACGATAATTGTGTGTCTGATGGACTCAACGAACACACATAACGAACTCTGTAATATTATTATCTCTCTCTATTTTTTCGTCAAATTTGTGTAAAATGAAGAAAAACGTAAGACATCTCTCAATTTCCCCGCTTGTTTTTTTGTTCTTCCCATATTATATCTTTTTATCATTTACCATATTTAATTATTGTTGCGAAACTTCTAAAAAATGACTCTTTTATTAAATTATCTAAATATTACAAACCCATTTATTACCGTCGCACATAAAGTTTCTGTGATTTGTCTCTTCTACAATGACTTCGTTCTTTACTCTCCCTCATATTTTTTCCATAAAAATTTTGTGATGCCTCCCTCATTCTTGGTAGATTTTGTTGAGGCTCAATATCAATATCAAATTTCACTTTGTTTACATCTAGTTTTGATGCATACTATGTAAATAATATATTATGTCTAACTAGTATAAAATTTTTTTGTTGTTAAAGCGAATAATATTGTATTACGTGGTGGTAGATATATAAATATTATAAGTTTAATCTTGATATTATTTTTAACATGCGTCAAGACTAGTGATAACAAATTTTCATATATTGATTCCTTTTATTGTGGTTTTCTAGGGTTGATTTGGGGATTTAATTTCAATTTCACAGTGAGTGTATTCTAGGATTCGCCTTTAGACTTCAACCCAAAAACACAGTCTTGGCCACTTCCTCTCTCTTGATGGCCAATTTCCACTACCAATATTTGTTATATTCTTTTAATGAAAAAGTCAATATTTCAAACTGGGTCAATACATTTTAGTCAAAAGAGAAAATCCGAGTATTGAAAAAAAACACAAACGGAGTGCCAGGGCAGCCAGGGACAGGGTGATGAGTGTTAGTTTAATGTTTTAAACCTTCAACATTTTGGGTGGAGTTTGTTTGACTAACGTTGTTCCAATACCACTGCTCACCCAAAGTCATTTCCATTCTTCTAAAAATTTCAACCATGTGATAAATAATAGGGGGCCTGGGTCTACGAGTATGCTCCACCTGTGCGATTCAATTCAGTTCTGACTGATTCTTCAAGGGTGACGAACCATCCACAGTTCGGGAATCTCCACAGTTTTGGAGTTCAAATCTGATTTAAACTGGCTCAAACACGATTATTCGATCCAATCCCAATCTACCCCAGCCCACCCAATCCGCTCATTCGTTCGTTTGAAGAAAGAATTGCTCATCAAGTCATTGATTTTCTCTGTGAAACCCTCACCCCTGAGGAGTTTTCTTTTCTTCGTCGAGTGTCGACTGTTGAGGAACTTTGGATCGTCGCGCTTTGCAGCTGGTGTGAGAGAGATGGAGAAGAGAGAAATGGAGATTGAGAAGAGATAATAATTTGGCAGGAAGAGTTATTTTATATTGAATTTTTGAAAATTACAAGAAATAAATGAAAAAGGGAAATTAACACCGCAGACCCTATAGCTTGCGGTTAATGACAAGTCAAACATTTGAGAAATTTTTTATCAACTAAAATCTTGAACTATGGAAAATTCTTGCCGGCGACCTCGCATTCAAGTTTTCTGTCCATGACCATAGAGTTTAATGCCTCGGTTTTGTCTCTGTCAAGCACCGTCGAACAGAGACGAAGGACGTCAAGTACTGTGCCTCCTGGTAGTTCGAAGAAAATGGACGATGGCGGGCGATGGCGAGGGATGTCCCTCATCTGGCGTCAAGTACCGTCTCCCTGGCCATTGGATCGAGCGAGGGACGTCTCTCATTTGGATCGACGACCATGATTGAATCTAGCGTCTTCCAGAGGCAACGGACGGACATCCATCCCTAGCTGTTGGATCGAGCGAGTGATAGAATCCAAATCTCCAAATTGATAGAACAACTAGTAATTGCAATTGGCCAATCGGACACCAAAATTATAACGACTGGAACTCCACTTGCATATAGGTTTTTGACAGGCTCCAAGAAACAAATGGGGAACCTTTGTTAAATCTGTTCGGGAANAAATAAAGGAGCCCTTGGCTCGGGCTCAAGTGACGGGTTCTCGGGGCACATCAGTTTTAGACCTCAAATTTACAGGACAAGTAGTCAACAATCAGTCTAAGAACACTTCCAAAAAATCACCTTCAACAACAACGCACACATGGAGTTGTGCGTGAGAGAATCCGAAGCTCGGATCTAGGGTTTGCGGAAAATAGATTTGCGGCAACAATGAATCACTTTGTATAACTCCAATATTCAGACTCCAAATCACTAAATAACTCCACAAACTTCACATAAACAGAACAACAACGATAAGGGATCAAAATTACAGGAGCACCTTTAACAAGAATCTAGAGAACCAAGAACACCAAATTGGTCCGCGGGTCCCTCACTCGACCAACTCCCCGAACACAATCGAACGAACAGAGTGTTGAGAATACGATCTATCATAAATTGAGTGTGATCTTGTTTCGTTCATCACGCCCACAGTGCTTATTCGAGGTGAGGAGAATTAACGGAGAAGATTGAAGGTTGGTTTTGTACCCGTGTGAAGTAAGCTACAAAGGTAACATTCTTTATCTTTTATATTAGATCTAAATAGAGTATTTAAATACATATTATTATTAATATATTATAACAATGATCCATTTTATGTTCATGTTAAAATTGTTTTCCATGATACATGGGTTACGCACGTTACCGTTGTTATGAACATCGGTAGTTCCGCCGTGCGAAGGAACCTAAAAACCAATAGTAACAGTTTATGGCATTTAACATACTTAACCACTAGCAGTGAACATACTAACCATTGCAGTAAATACTTAACGAATGTTAACACTAAACTCATGCACCCATACTTGTGGTGTAGGGCCTCAAGGGCCAAAACAACCCAAATCCCTTACCGTTGACGAAAACACATGCAGGGACAGCCACTCCATCACACGGCAACAGCTCCCGATCACGGACGACAGCTCCATCAGCTCCAGCAGTCTACGGCAGCTTCACACCTGAGAGAAAATATTCTCCAGAATACCTCCCCTTCTCTGTCCTCACTCTCCCACCCAGAAATCTCAATTACTTACTGAATTTAAACACAAAGGCAATTTGAAATGCAAAACTAACCTACCCCATGATTCCAGATCCTTATTTTTTGTATCATGATCCACGCCACTGCCATTCAGCTTTCTTCCCAAACCACCAGGTATGAAATCAAAGGAATGGACTGGTTTGGATTGAATCGTGAGTTAGACGACAAGTCGTTTCTCCCTCAACCGACACTTAGCTCTGCCCTGCCCTGCCAACGCACCATGAGCCACAACCGTCTCACACCAAACATAAAAACAATGACCAATTCATCAGTTAATAGGAGGAGGGGATTGAAGAACCAAACTAACGTTTTTGACGTACCAAAGCTGAGACATTGTCGAATCGCCGAATGCCAACCTCTGATTTCGAGCCCTAGATAGCCCGTGACCGTTGCTCGCCGCAGCTCGCACACCTGGAAGTCGCGCACACCGGACCCACCTCATCGCCGTCGCCGCTGGCCCTTCGTCGCTGTCCTGATCGTCGTTCGCCCGTCGCCCAGCGAGCTTCGATCTCACTCCCTCTCCGTATCTCTCTTTCTCTCTCATTCTTGTTTCTCCTCTTCACTAGAATGGCTCAAATGCCATTCTTCTAATACACTGGGCCGGTTCTTGTTGAACCAGTTCAGTTTTAACATTAATAATTAAATTTAATTAATTAAATTAAATCCAAATTAATCCAAATTAATCTCATTTAAATTTAATCTTTCACTAATTCTTCCCCTGATTTAAAATAAGTCTAATTAATCCCAATAATCCCAAATTAATTCCTAAATGTAAAATAATTAAATTAACCACAAACATTATAATTTAATTTCGTTAAATTCCTATTTATTTTAATTATGGTAAATTTTATTTAATCTCGATAAAAGGAATTCTTATAAATTCGTCATTCGTAATACCCCGATAATTATAATTATCTACTTTAAAATTATCATCGGGGTGTTACAGAATATGCATCCTCAAGTCGAATGTTCGTCCTTGGAGCTCTGTCTAGGGAAGAAGTATAGTTCGTTAAAGGATATTAGAGATGAAGTGGTTGATTATGCTTTGAAAAATGGGCACAAGATCAAGTTTATCAAAAGCAAACGTCATCGGTTGACTGTTGTGTGCAAAGATGGATGCAGTTGGCGGCTTCACACTTGAAAAATGAAAGGTGGGCTTACCTTTTAAATTAAGAGCTATAATGAAGCGCACACATGTGCACGACAAATGGAAAGTCGACACGCTTCCTACAAATGGGTGACAACCTAATATTTGGATAGATTCAAAAGTAAACCCACATGGGACCTACCTTCCACTATTGAGACTGTCAGGAAGGACTTTAATGTCAACATTACCCAGAGTCTTGCCAGAAGAGCCTGGAATTTAGTACTGAACCTGAGTCAAGGGGATGGTGACGAACAATACAAGTAATCGTGGTCCTATGCAGAAGAGATTCGAAGATCAAATCCCAGCAGCACATTGTTGCTGGTGGTAGATATGCCTAAGCTTACGCCCCATCCAAGTCCAATATTTAAAAGGATGTACGTATGTTTGGATGCGTGCAAGAGAGGTCTGAGGAAGTTTGGTAGACCCATCTTTTACCAATGATGGAATTTATCTAGTTGTTGTGACAGTTATTGAATCAGAATGTAGAGACTCTTGGACCTAGTTTTTTGTGTTGCTTGCTTTTGGACATAAATAGTGACATAGGCAGGGGATGGACATTTATTTTCGACCGACATAAGGGGTTGGTGCCTGTTATCGAACAATATGCGCCAACAGCTGAGCATCATTTCTACCTTAGACACTTGTATGCCAATTTCAAAAAACAATTTCCAGACATGCAGTACAAAGATATCATGTGGAAGGCAGCTAGGGCCACAACATCATTGCAATATCAGAAGGAGTTGAGTAAACTACTTGCGCTCAATCCATCAGCACACGCATATCTGCAGAAAATTAACCCAAGTTGGTCAAAACATGCTTTTAGTTCCGTCCCAAAGTGCGACATGGGCCTCAATAATTTGAGCGAGTGCTACAATGCTTGCTTGTTGCCAGCTCGGGACAAACCGATCCTCACTATGTTCTAGATGATTAGAATGGGCATAATGTATAGGATCGTTAAGAAACATAACCAGATAGCCGAATCGACGGATCTATTGTGTCCTAAGACCACAAAGAAGCTTACCAATCTACAACATATAGCTCGAAATTGGTGTCCAACACCTGCAGGAGCTAATCGGTTTCAGGTCAATGACGGTAATGAATGGTACGTAGTCGATTTGGACATGTGCACCTGTAACTATTATCGATGGGAGCTGACTGGAATCTCGTGCGTGCAGGCCATCTCGTGCATCAATTTTATGAGGACTTCAGCTGAGAATTATGTGCATGTATGATACCATCATGACACATTTATGAGGATATACTCCCACTTTGCCCGACCTGTCAGTGACCACCACATGTAGCCTGAAACGAACCAGCCACCAATTCTGTCGCTGCTAGTTAAGAGACTCCCAAGTCGACCTCGAAAACATAGAGTGTAGGAGGTGGACGAGCCTCGTAGCCGCACGCTACTCAGCAGGAGACATGTCCCCATGACATGCACCCATTGTCATGGTGTGGGCTACAATGTCCGCTCTTGTCAAGGTGGAGGCTCAGCCACTGGGGTGCTAAGTGGTAGTGGCAGAGCAGAACACTCACACGACACCTTCATGGGTTTTACCATTGTCCCTGATACGCATGTGCTTAGATTGTTATGCTTTCCTACATTATTCTCACTATGTGCGTTTTTTCTGACATTATATTGCTTTTATGTTTTCCAGGAGTCCGTCGCCCCACACCCGCATCCTTAACTATTGGGCTTCATATACGTATTTGTTAGTATCTTATTTGTACATATGTAATACACTGAATTTCAATGTATTTGAATTGTTATATGCATTGCCAATCTTATTTGTATATGTATTTATTGAATTAATTAAAGAATAATTTGGATTTGTATCTGTGATCTCGACCAAAACTGTGATTTGAATTTGCCTTATTTACTTGAGAATAATGTACGTCCCTCATAGCATAACGGACGTCCCTCATAGCATAACAGATGTCCCTCTGAAGGTTCGATTCTGCCTTATCGGTATAACGGACGTCCCTCATAGCATAACGGACGTCCCTAGCTGACCAATGGATGACCCTCAACCTGTTTGGGGCATCCCTTGCCCAAAACCAACAACCAATTTGCACCAGACAAAACCAAACAGCAGAAATACAACAACAAACTTTAAAAAAAAAACTTTCTAAAGTTGTAAAACCAATATACAACAACAAACTTTAGAAAAAAAATTGAATTGAGCCACTTATTTAATGTTCTTGCAATTCTTGCACTTCTTGCACCTCTTGCAGTTCTTGAATATGTTACAGGTGGTGCCTCTTTTGTAGATGGTGCCTGTTCTATAGTTGATGTCTGTTCTATAGCTGTGCATCTTTTAAAATGGATGGCTCATTGTCTCGGATATCAATGAACTTGAACTGCAAGTCGGAACTCATCTCGACATGAGTGGTCTCCTTGTAAAGGTCCTCCAGTTTGTGCGGATCGTGGAGATGGAAGCCCTGTTACTGACACTTGGCAATCACCGACCACCTTAAAGGGCGAGAGACTTGAAATATACCACATTGGCTGCAATTGGGAGGCCAAATTAGTTTGTCACTTCGTTCAAAGTGTAGGGTGGAAACACATACCACTTTTTGTCTGTCGGTGCCATGACAATTGCAATTGCCTCCGGCATCATCAATTGGTACATCTACTGGGTGTGCACATCAATCGATGACATGAAACAATTCAGCTCCGGGTGGCACTGAAACAATTCAAATCCGTATATTATATGAGGAAGAATAATTGCATGAATGAATAAAAGTGTCTTTCATGGATCCAACCAAGAGTCAAGAACCCCTCCCTTATTTGAATCTCTGCGGTGTTCTCCTCATTTGTTGTCATACACTGCATGTTAAGGACGAGATTTATTTATATATTTAGTTGTTTTCAAAAACAATATATTATAAATTGGTTAAACATTCTCACCCAGTCCAGAGCTCCCGATTGCTTTGGCACGAGGAGGGTTGTTATTGAACAGATCTCTTTACCCTGCAAGTCGACAACACGACATATATTTTCAAATCACAACTGAGAATAATTTTCAAATCACATTGCCTCTTACCTTAGAGCCACAAAGTAGAGCACACGTCTCCTTGTTGTTCTTTGTATTTACCCGTGCCAGTGTCATGAATTCGTCCATCAATTTCACAGGCTGCAATGGAAAATCAGTGTAAGTGTAAATTCAACACATTGTTCAAAACCAAATTGAAGACATACCACTTGCATTGTTATCCTTCAAACCACTATCATCACTAGAGGACCCATTCCTGAAATCTTCTGAACTTTGGCAATGGTTGGAGGAGGGGACAATTGTTTGATGATAGGAGACCTGCACAATTGTAACACATTGTTAATCAACAGTACTAATGCATATATGGAAAGTGCATGTAAGCTCAAAGACATATTGGCATCTATCCAGACCGACATCGCAAGATGTAGGAGAAGCTGAGGGAAGAGCTGGCTGGGCTGCTGGAGGAGCGGTTGCAATATGCATCTGTACTTCTTTCATTTGTAGTACAATGGCTTGAATCTCGCCAAGTTGGCTCTCTTGTCTATCCAACTTCGTGACAAGCCACTGCCACCTCTCCCCACTGATTAGTACGGAGGGCAAGGATGGAGGAGGAGGAGATGCATCGTCTGCCGTAGGATGCACAAAATTGTCCTCCACCTCCACATGATATGATAGTTGTGCATCTGACATCCACAGAATTAGTGTAGTGGACATGGAAGGAGGAGGTGCAGCTAACGTGGCAGGAGGAGGTGCAGCTGATGTGAAAGGCAGAGGTGTAGTAGACGTGGAAGGTGGAGATGTAGTTGACATGGACAATGGTGGTGCAACTGACGTGGAAGGAGGAGGTGCAACTACCACCTCTCCTTTGAATACCCACTCCCCTCGTACTTTGTGCACCCCCATCCTAGTCAATGTCACTTGATTGTACACGTCAAGTGGTTTTTCATTGGTTCATCGCTCCATGGGAGGGATAGCCAACCCATTGCTGTCAACAATATGCTGAATGAGCCAATTATAAGGGAGATTCTTCCTTGCACTATTTAGACTTGCATTCATTTGATGCATAATGACATATGCAAGGTTGAACCTCTTCCCATTATAGAGCTTCTTCATCATGTAGAGATCCATTCAGGTGACAAGGTCTCTATGTCCATCGCGATGCACAATTGTGTGGGTGATCATGTGATGGATGACTCTTGCTTTAGCATTAAGGTCCTTTGATTTGGGTTGGAAGAAAGATTCAACGACGGTAGGATTGAGAACCAATCGCTTTAGTAATGCTAGACCTTCTCCTTGTTTTACAAATTTGGGGTCCTTCGATACATGGAAATACTCCTCCAACGGCTCTTCCGTGGAACATCTAATAAGCTCATTCAACTGATTAAGAGTTATCCTAATCTATTTCCCATATAGAAAAATCCTCAACTCACTGTCACTGAAGATATCCAACTCCAAATTTGCTTAAAACAATATCACGACCCTCTGACAATAGTAACCCCCCATCGTGCACAATTCATACAAACCAATTCGCTCAAACATTTCCTTCAATCCAAAATCAGCGAACAAATTGAAATCCACCTTCCTAGATATAATTATGGCACAGGGTATAATGTCATTATCATACCATTCCTTGGAGGAGGCCGAGCTGAACAACCCATGCTCAGAGAGCTCTGCAGACACGCAGACTGGACCTGCGGGCTCAGAGGGAGCCACCTTACGCTTCTTCGACACTTGCTCTGCCTTTGGCACCATTTTTTTCTTCAACAAATGGGAGGATGGATATTGGAAGTTCAAGTTTGTCGAGGGAAGTTCGTCGAGTCTGTCGGGGGATCTCTGTAAAATCTAGGGCAAGGGACGCTCTTCGCGATTATAAGGCAAATTTTTGTCGTCCGTCGAGAGGAAAATGCTATCATTTAGTGTTCAGAGAATGAAATCCGAGAGTAACGGACGTCCGTCTTATTAAGACAGACGTCTGTCATGGCCTAAACGACACCGTCTAAAGATGAGAGGCTTCCATTGAGGGCAGAATGACGTAGTAATGGCCAACGGACATCTGTTTCTGGACAAGGGACATCCGTCTTAATTGAGGGAATTCGCGCTTGAAAAACACGTGTGCTTTGCACGTGACCCAGTTAATTTGGAGTCAATCTTGGCCATCGATGTAGATGAGGGACGTCCATCGCTCAATCCAACGGTCAAGGATCGTCATCCGTCCGTCGCCTCTAGAAGATGCCAGATTCAATCCTAGCCGTCAATCCAGATGAGGGACATCCGTTGCTTGATCTAACGGCCTGGGATCGTTGTCTGTTCGTCACCTCTGGAAGACGCCAGATTCAATCCTAGTTTTCGATCCAAATGAGAGACGTCCCTTGCTTGATCTAACGGCCAGGGATGGATGTCCATCCGTTGCCTCTAGAAAATGCTAGATTAAATCTTGGCCGTCGATCCAGATGAGGGACGTCCCTCGCTCGATCCAACGGCTAAGGAGATGGTACTTGACGCCAATTTAGGGACGTCCCTCCCCATCATCCGCCCTCACCTGCCATTGTCCTTCTTCTTCGAACTGTCAGGAGGGATGGTACTTGATGTCCTTCATCTCCGTTCGACGGTGCTTGACAAACACAAAACCGAGGCGTTAAACTCGACAGTCCTAGATGGGAAACGTGACTGCGAGGTCACCAACGAGAATTTCTCATAGTTCAGGGTTTTAGTTGTTAAAAAAAATTTTCCAAGGTTTGACTTGTCATTGATTGCAAACTATAGGATTTACGGTGTTAATTTCCCAAAGAGAAACAGACAACAAGTTTACAATACTCAACGCGTTCCCTCTTCTCTTCACTGCTATTTATAAAAACTTCTTTTCCCAACTGTCTTCCATGTCAGCAAGCAAGACAATGTTGTTTATCATCAACCTAACCATTATTAGAGCGAGGAGTTTGTTTCTTCTTCCTCTTCCAACCTACGAAGTCAATATCGTAACATACACCTCTCTCAGAAGAACCTTGTCCCCAAGGTTGATATAAAGGATAATCAGTCATGATAATCTCATAATTGACCCATGAAGCATAAAAAATATCATGCTTTTGCCATTGGATAAGCCACTACGTAATTGGAGCATTTCCCTTTTTAACAACTCAGGTTTGCAGTAGTTTTTGGGGTAAGCGAATGTTGGGGATGTAAACTTTGGTGCTACTCAAATTGCTCCTCTGCCTCTGAGGTTTCTTTTAATAACTCAACATAGAAGAAAAATTTGTTCTCCGTAAGTCAATCTCCTCACCCTTTGTGATGTCAATTTATCAAAATTATGATTTCTTTGATTTAAAATTTTTGAAAGGAAGTTGGACTTAGACGAGAGTGATTTATGAGGGGGGAAAATATTGATCCTCATTGTGTCAATCAAAGATTCTAGGGTTAGAAATCTGACAGCCAAAGCTATATAAAACAATTTGATTTCTCTCTATGGCGTTTCTCTATTAATCAGTGTTTTGAATGGATTATAGAATTGTTGATTTTGAGTTGTTGAAATCGAAAAATTTCCGTATAATGGGAAGCCGACGTTTTCACCAAAAGAGGAGCAAATCTAATGGGCAACACTGGCAGGTGTCAGGGAATGAGGAATCTGAATTGTGACTCAAGGTGTGTCGAGTCGTGGTATGGAGCACTTTGGTCGCGTATCGGCCAGTTAGTGTCGCGTCCATTTGGATAGCATGCATCATTGGGAAAGAGGATGCAGTGCTGCGATAAGGAATCATGTGGAGCTGTGGCTCGAACTCTTCTGGATTGTGAGCTTGAGCCCTAGTTGAGTCGCACGGCTCAGGCTTATCTGGGCTACGGTCTAGGGCCCATTTTGGGCCATTTAGAAAAATTGAGAATTTAATGCAGCAAATTTTAACCCAAAAAATTAACGATTTTATTTTTGGTTAGGTACCAAAATTTTAATTTAAAAATCGTGGACTCTAATACTTGGGCTTTGGATAATTGGGGTTAGGCTAGTGGTAATGTAACGACCCAGATTTTTGTCACTTTTTGAAAATGCTTTAAAATTTAAGAAAACGTGTCAGAGTGCACCTAATCTGGACCGCTACCAACCGTTCGTTAAACTCGTTGTAAAAATTGTTTATTTAATAAAATGCGGAAGCGTTGAAAACAAATAGTTATTTAAAATGTTGCGAAAATAAACATCTGCAGAAGCGTAAATAATTTAAAGGAATAAGCTAAACACTTAATTACAATTTAGAAGACTTAATTTAAATAAATCACAACCCAATTATCTTTATTTCTCGTAGCTTGGCCAACCACAAGCTCGCGCGTGCAAATCCATCATCAATTGCTTCATCCTTGCTCAAGAAACTCCGCGCGTCGTGTACTACACAGCAAGTAAGACGTGAGCCTAAAGGCCCAGTAAGAAAATAGGTTTATGCATATGAGATGCCACTCTTTAATTCTTTGAAATGGGTCCGCCCCAATCCAATCTTTTAATTACATATATTAGGCATGGTTACGTATTTTAGAAATAACTCGTACATAGAGAGTGGAGTTTGGGGAATCCTATGGTTTCTAATTAATTATGTTAATTAGTTTCATGGTCCCGATATGGGAAGGATTAGTGTTTCCTCACTCAAGGCGTGTGGCCATCCCGTGGTGGTTTTTCCTAATTGTTTCTATCGTCATGAAACTATCTTTAAAAGCACATACAAGAATTAACTAAGGGTGCATACAAAAGTGTTCATATGACAATCAAAATGAACATAAATATGCACAACGAGAAGACTATGACATATAATTCCAAGCAATAAATTGAGAAGTTTATAACCTAATTTATTAATGTACTTACATTAATCAATTTGTCTAGATTAGCTACATTGACTAGATTAATGTACTCGATCAATTAACAATTAGATTAGCATGCTCGAAGGACCAATGATTTACATTAGTTATAATTACTTCAATTGATTAACATGCTCAACAGAGGGATTGTGCAGGGCAATAAATTTAACAATACAATCAGGGAGATCAACAAAGTAACCAACTACTAACAACACAATTAACATAGAGCCAACAACAAACAAATAACAAAATAATAGAACTAACAATGAGGGACCTATCACCTAGCAACCAACAGAGCATTAGTAAATTCTTACAATCAGATAAGGAAATTACCTACTAGTCATCAACCAAGAACACACGTCAACAGCAAGCATAGGGATGTACAGAGTACCCAGCATAGAGAACAGGCAACAACAACAGATTATCAACACCACAGAGAGAATAAAGAGAACTAACCATACAAGCGTCCAAAACATTCAACAAACAACCAACCATAGACTCACTCATGCACACACTTGCGGTGTAGAGCTTCCTCAAACCAAGGACATACCCAAGTTCTTCTCATTACTAAAGAATAACCAGCAGGAACAGCCACTCCTCGTCTAAACAGCAGCTTCACGAACAACAGGGAGCAGCTCAAGCCCCTGGACAGTGACTCTAGTACCAGCAACAGCTTCGGCAACCACAACAGCGCACACCAAAGAGCTCCTTCTCTAGAGCTCTGCCCATTCAGTCCCCATTCTTCCTTCTTCTTCAATCTCAGTTTCAGCAGCTCACGGTATGAATCCTAGACAGCAGTAGCTCACTCCACAGCTCCAAGCCATCCCCTGCCTGCCTCGACCTTCAACAATTCCAGAGAAGAGACTCTATCATCTCCTCTCACTCTCTGTTACTGCTCCAATTAATAACTCCCTCGCCAGGAGACAAAGCGCCCCCCTCCCTGCAATTTCCTCTAGCTTTAGAGGCTGTCCCCCACTCCATGTACGATCTTGGAGGGAAGGATTGTGTTGTCTATATAGCAGACAACAAAATCCACCAGAACCAACTGGACCACTGGCCTTTGGCTGGTCCAGCCCGAACCGGAAGCCACACCAGCGCACCCTCACGAAACGCCAGTCCAACCCTTTCCAACGCCGACCATCAACACCGACCGGCCAACCAAACGAGAAGGAGAGGGAAGGAACTAACTTACCTCGACTACGCCTCGCCGGAAGCCAGAATTCATCGCCGACAGAATCGATCACGAGCCCTAAATCGAGAGCCCTAGCCACGAACGCCGCGACTCACCGCTCTGCCTCTCCTGGACGCACGTCCAACCCGTTGTCGTGCTCGCCTTTGCCATCGCCTAGACGTCGCCCGCTTGCTCTCACTTTCTCCCATGTCTCCCTCTCCTTCTCGTCTCTCCCTTTCTTTCTTGTCTCACTCTCACCAGAATGGCCCGATGGCCATTCTTTTAATGCACTGGACCGGTTCTTGCTGATCCGGTTCAGTCAAATAAATCTAATTAATCCACTAAATTAATCCCAAACCACTTCTTCTTTAATTAATCCACTAAATTTTTTAATCCCATTTCAATTAAATCCTTTAATTTATTAAATTAACCCAATTTATCCAACCTATTCATTAACTTTAAAATTCCCCTCAATTGATTTAATTTAGCAAATTAAATCAAATTTATTCCTTATCACTAAAATACCCCTAGGCCTAACGCTCAGAACATGTTATGTAATGTCCCGATAATTTAAAATATCGGGGTATTACATGTAAGCCCACTTTAAGGTAGAGATTTTGTCATGGCCCGGAAGTGAGCCAAACAGAACCACCGGGTCAAGCGACCCGTTCCTTGGAGAGAACCCGGTTACCTAGCCTAAGACATAAATTTTTATATGGAAGACTTAACGGGAATAATACCAAGCCCAAGTCCAAATCACATGGGTTGGGCCTACAGAGTGATCAACTAGAGACATGATAGCATAATAAAGGAAAATATGTGCAGAAATTAAATCAAACAACACCAAACTAAAATCTCAACATACTAGGAACAGAGGGATAGGACTGACGAACCTCCACCCATCCACGGGGAGATCTAGACACCCAATAGGTAACATTAGCTTCGCCCAGCTGCCACACGCACAAGACCAATATGCCGAACCTACACCCTAACTTGGGGGAAAATTTAGTCTAAGGGATGAGTACCTAACTCAGTAGGGAAATCTATAGTAATGCAATGCATGCTAAAACCATCTTCTTTATCATTTGAAAACCATTTCATGCTTCTCATTTTACCATACATGAATTTTGAACATTTAAAACCTCTTTATCATTTTAAATAACAGGCTCATGGCCTTCGATGTGGGTTTATTAAAACCCGCTATATTCATAGACAGCTATAATCACAAAATATGCCAACATCATTTTCCATATGAAAACGTCATCAGTGAAAAAGGATGGTCACTTAAAGACCCATCCGTCACTTATCATTGAAAGGTAGTATGACCCCTCAGATGTGCCGACGAGCCATAGCCACCGCCAATACAATCCAAAGATCTAGCGCATTACCAGAGTTGTCAGCGAACCAGTCAGCCACAACCCAACTCATGTAACCGCTCAGCACAAGTCACAGAATGGTGGCTATCCGCTAATAGCAACACCTCATGAGGCAGGAAGAATACCAATGAGCATGTCATTCGAGTTGTCAGCGAGCAAGCTCTGGGCCGACACAACTCAGATAATCGTAGTAATGGATGAGGTTGCCCCAGGAGAGACCCTTACTCACTAGGACCTTGGTGTTCCAAATTGACGAGGGTTGCCGACGAGGAAGCTCAATCATCCAGCCAACCAGCCAAATGGAACGGTATTGTGATAAATTAATCTTTGTGACTGACAACACTGCCAATTCCATGGGACAATACCTTGGCCAGGTTTAGGGGCTTGCAACCCAAGGAGGCGTCATCACCCTCCCATCCAAATTTACAACTTTCAAGAATTGCAACCTGAGGACACCACCAATGCCCCACCTCTTTTTTTTTTTCCACTTTCTGGACTTTCAACTTGAGGACATGTCATGAATTCCTCATCGTCATTTTGCACGTAAATGACCAATCTTCACGCAGCAGAAGATTGCACGAGGATTGCCTCATGATGCTTTAGCGCTAGAGTGCCTAAAGCATCAAGAGTATTCATCCTCCCGATATACATATTAAACCTTCTCACAATAGAAGATTTTGGGGATAGCCTCATGATGCTTCAGCGCTAGAGTGCCTAAAGTATCAAGAGGATTCATCTTTCCAATGTACTTAACCAATATCAAACCTTCTCGCAGTTGAAGGTTGACGGGATAGCCTTGTGATACTTTAGCACGAGAGTACCTAAAGCATCAAGAGAATTAATTCCCCAAATACAGGCACAAAAATTACATCATTAATATATATGCAAATATCAGTAGTAAACCATGAATGGAATGTAAACATGAGAAAACACAGTAATAATAAAAACAAACGTGCTGCCGAACAATCCCCGTCTGGTTTTCAGGTGTGGTAGTTCACAAAATAGTAGTTTTGAAAACTATAATGCAATGCAGTGCAGAAAGTATAAAATCCCTACCTTGATAGAGACCACAACACGTTTATCGACAAACCCACTCCACGCACTGTCGTAAGCGAAAAGTAAAACTACCTGACAGCTCCAGAACCTACAACAAGGTTGATGTCAACATCCCAACAAACATAATAGGGATAATAGACAAGTCTTTAACAAAACCAAAATTCAGAACAATTTCTAGAGTTAACCCCGAATCCCAACTCGGAACAAAATCTAGGAGTACAACCTATATATTGGATTAAGCTTAACATCCCTTAGTAAAAGCATAATAAAAAAATAGGAACCAAACTCACTCTTCTCGGGTTATCAACCATAAACCCAAATCAAACATGACATTACTTCCTTAATATTGTCTAGCAAGCAGTGAGAAATGGACAGAATAGATACTAAAACAACTGAGTACATACATTTATCTGAAAGTCTATCCAGCAGTAACTAAGGAATGGAGAATGACAAATAAAGCTCAACCACGGAAGAGCATCCTCAATGAATTCTATCCAAGGTAACATTTATCAATGATGTTTAATAGGCAGAAACTAATATGAAGGACAGAATCAATCCTAATGTCTGGCAGCAATAACAAAACAAAAATCCACATCTAAATAGCAATCCAAAAATAGGGACCCAATTCATCATCAAACCGTGGTACACTAATAGGACATATTTCCCCTAAGATGTTTCTAAAAAAGATAGCAAACAATCCATCCAAAATAGTAGTCAAACCAATTTCCAAGAATTAAACAGTACTGGTTTGGCAGAACTCAGACAAGGAGGCAACACACCACGGCAGAACCAAAATTCCAAACAAATTTCCAACTAGAATCCCTAATGGAAATCAAACCATGAATAGCACAACAACCAATTTTAGCTAAGCACTCAACAATTTCACCCAAACAGAATCAATGCACAAAACCCCTAAACTTTCAGAACAAGACAGAAATCGGCCTAGAGACACACACCTCATCCACAAGGTTCGACCCTGCCAACTCCTGCTCAGAGTGTCCTCTGAAGCTCCATCATCACCCTCACCATTCTCTTGCTCAGAAATCAAAACAGAACCAGTACATTTCAAAACAACCCGAAAGCCCTAAAATTTTCCAATCAGCCGAGAGAAAAACATGGACGATTTCTTACCTCACCTGAGAAGGGAAGGACACCCCTCAGCTTTGCCTCACAATAAAACCTTAGAGAACCCTCAGATGGACATACATTTTCACCCGAAAAGTCCTAAAATCAACTCGGCCAAAATAGGGGCAAGTTTCTTTGCCTTAGCCGTCGATCTACCCTCTCTCGCGTATCACCTCAGGAAGGACTCATCGGTCGCTAGAACGATGACTCCCGCCTTCGTAGAACTCTCCTCGGCTCAGTGTCACAGTCCTACTTTCAAGAGACTTAAGATGGACCATGTGGCACCCGTTGTTATGGGGAACAATGAGTCTGTCTACAAAGTGTGCCAATGGCACCAATTGCCCACGACGTTAGAACAATCTTTGTGTCTAACGAGTGAGCAATAAGCGAGCGAGATTAATCCAAAAGAGTGTCATTGAGCATAGTGAGTATAGTTTGAATGTAAAAAACCTTATCATTGATTGTCAGCAAATTACATTGGGTAGGGGGTCTACGTGCAGTCATGCCTCTCCCCCTAAAGAGCAATCTAGACCATTCTCATCATGGCAGGAGTAAACATGTTATGGTGGTGAAGAGTCACTTGCCCAAAATAGAAAGAAAAGAAATACAAAGGAATTGCCATAAATGGAAAGCAATCTAACTTAGCAACATGGACAGCCATGGACAACACGTCCTGGACAAGCCTAGATTCTTACATTCTCCCCCAACTGAGTTGTTGATGTCCTAGTCAACTTGTCTTCAGCTTGAATTCTGTAATCTTCTGTGTGGCATTCTTCAAGTTATCTTCTTTCTCCCAAGTGACTTCATCATCTCCAAATCCCTCCCATATGACTAGGTACTCCTTGTGTAGGCGGTGGCCTATCTTGACTCTCTAATCTGCTAGAATTTCTTCGACTTTCCTTTTCTTCCAGTAGTTAAGGGCGATGTCTGGTCTTGTGATATTGTTTCTTGTCTGGTCTTCATCGTCTGGATGGTATGGCTTCAGGTTGCTTATATGGATTACAGAGTGGATTTTAAGCCACGCAGGTAGATTAACTCTGTAAGATGCCCACCCGATCTTTTCAATGGCCTGGATTGGACCTTCATATTTTCAGACAAGTCACTTGTCTCTCTTACCTTTGAATCAGAGTTGTTCAAGAAATAATTTTACCAACACCAGGTCTCTAGCTTTGAACTCCAATGGTTGCTGCTTTCGATCTACCTACTTCTTCATATGCTTGGAGGCTCGTTCCAAATATGCCCAAACTATTTCATTATTTTGCCTCCATTCTTTGGAGAAGTTGTACGCCTTTGGACACTTTGCAAAGTATGGTTGGTCGAGTGTGTGGGGCATCATTGGTTGTCTTCTGGAAACTATGTTAAATGCGCTCAATCCAGTGGAAGAACTCTTATGGCAGTTGAAACAGAGTTGGGCCACGTCGAGGAGACTCAACTAATTCTTTTGGTTGGTATTCTTCAAGTAAGCTGTTGAAGCATTCTGTTTGTCCATCAATACTTGACGCTAGCAACTTGAATAATTGCATCCTAAAGAATCCAGTGAATCTCGTGTCTCTATTACTGATGATGCTTAAAGGTATGCCCCATAATTTGACAACATGTTTGAAGAAGAGCTGAGTCATTGTTTCAACGGAACAATACTTTGGGGCAGCAATAAAAGTTGCATATTTGGCAAAACGATCAATGATCACCAAGACTACTTCAAAGTTGCCTGTGGATGGCATAATAGAGATGAAGTCTAGAGATATGCTTTCCCAATGTCTCGTTGGCACCGGTAATGGTTCTAGCAAACCCGCCACTTTTTCTCTTTCCACCTTGTCTCACTGACATACCAAACAGGTCTTGGTATATTGTATCACGTTGTCTTTCATGTGAGACCAATAATATCCCCTCTTTAATAGGACATAAGTTCTTTGCCATCCAGCATGGCCGGCCCACAAGGTGTCACGGCATTCCCTCAATAGGGTTCGGCGTAAATCATTACTTCGAGGCACATAAAGGCGGTTTCCCTTGGTTAACAACAAGTCTTCCTCGATCCAAAATTGTCAGGTCTTCTTTTCCTTTACTAATTGCATGACGGCCAGAGCAGCAGGGTCGTCTTGTAGACAATCTTGAATGCGATTTCTCATAGACCCAGTAATTCTACTCGCTTGAAGTTGAGACAAATAACAAAGACTGGCACACTCTACTTTTCGACTGAGGCTGTCAGCTACCTGGTTTGATTGGCCCGACTTGTGCTCAAAATGAAAATCAAAATTTGAGATAAGTTCATGCCACCGCGCCTAGTTGCAGGTCAACTTTCTCTATTTAAAGAAATGACAGATTGTGTTGTTGTCGGTCTTTACTATAAACTTTGATCCAACAGGTACTGTCTCCATACACAAAGGTAGTGTACTACGGCCAACATTTCTTTCTCTGAGGCTATGTACCTTCTTTCTGCTTCTTTTAGCTTGGGGCTTTCATAAGCGACAGGATGACCATTTTGTAGTAAGACTCTCCTGAGTGCGAAGCCAGAAGCATCAGTTTTGACTTCAAATAGCAAGGTCACATCTGCTAGAGCCAAAATAGGACTTTGCATCATAGCTTCTTTTAAATTAGCAAAGGCCATTTGGCATTCTTGGTTCCACTCCCAAAGGACTCCCTTCTTTAACAGTTCGGTGAAAGGTGTTGCCTTCTTGGAGAATCCTTCCACAAACCGCCTTATAAAAATTTGTGAGACCAAGAAAAGAACGCAACTCTGTAACTGAAGTGGGGTTTCTCCATTATTGGATTGCCTTGACCTTGTCAACATCCATGCGAAGCTGTCCTCATTCAATAATGTGGCCAAGGAACCTAATACTTTTCTGAGCGAAGGAGCACTTTTCCTTCTTTACATATAACTGGTTCTGTCTCAGCTTCTCGAAGACTAGACGAAGATGAACTTGATGTTCTTCAATGCTCTCACTGCAGACTACGATGTCATCCAAGTATACCACCACAAATTTGTCAAGGAATTCATGGAATACTTGGTTCATTAGAGTACAAAAAGTCGCGGGAGCATTTGTCAGTCCAAAGGGCATCACCAAGAATTCAAAAGCTCCGTATCTGGTCACACAAGTCATCTTTTGCTCGTTGCCTTCTGCAATCCGGACTTGATAATAACCTGAACGTAAGTCAAGCTTTGTGAAATATTTGGCCTTGTATAGTTGATCAAAAAGATCTGTGATGAATGGGATGAGATACTTGTTCCAAACAGTGACTTTATTCAGGGCCTGATAGTCAATACACATACGTAAGCTACCGTCCTTCTTCTTTTGGAATAACACAGGTTCTCCAAAGGGTGCCTTTGCTGGTCAGATGAACCCTGCCTCAAGTAGTTCATCTAATTGCTTCCTCAATTTCGCTAGTTCTGGTGGAGCCAAACTATAAGGTGCTCTTGCAGAAGGCTTAGTTCCTGTGATCAATGTCTCTATGAGGGGGTAATGCAAGCATTCTGGCATAGTACCCTTGTACTCTTCTAGAACTTCCATAAATTCATATGGCACTATTTCTTCTTCTGGCCAGGATTTTCGTTGATATAATCGAACAATCTTTCAGCTGCAGCGAGATCACTTGAGAGGGTCTGTACTCTCTGTTCATATAACTTTGTTGTGGCCCAAGATTTCAGTCCTTCAATGAAGGTGAAGATCTTGTCTTTTTCTAACATGTCTCATATATTTAGCATGAGGCTTGAGAATGTCTTAACGTATTCACGAATGCTGCTAGTCTGTTTTAGTTCTCGTAATGATCGACGTGCATTAAACTCAACATTTTTGGTAAAGAACTAATCCTTCAACTGCTTTTTGAGCTTTTCCCAAGTATCGATGACAAAATCACCATTGCAAATGACATTATATTTTGACCCCCACCAGAGTTTTGCTTCTTCAGTAAGATGCATCGAGGCCAAAGTCACCTTTGACTCTTCATCAGTTTTAGCTGCTTTGAAATATTGTTCCATGTCAAAGATGAAATTTTCAATTTCCTTAGCATCGCGGGCTCCCCTAAAGGATTTTGGCTCAGGGATTTTCACCCAACTACATTCAATCGAGCTTGAAGCTTGCTCTTGGTTTCCCATAGCTCTCATAGTGACATTCGATTTGATGTTCATTTCAGTAATCTCAGATGTGAGGGATTCGAACATCACTTTAAAGTCTTTCGTCAAGACAGTTAGGGTGCTTGATAGTTGAGTATAAGCATGGTTGATCTCTTCGACGCACTCCAGGATCCCAACCATAGCACTCGTGCAACTCTCTCCACTATCTACCCCTTTTCCCTTTTCTCTTTGGGACTCGAGGTTCTCCACTCGATCTAGCAGCTCTTAGATCGGGGTGGAGTCTATCCTATTGTGGATAGCAGCTATCTCATTAGGAAATTTAGCCATTTCCTTCATTCGTTCCTCTAGGAAACGAACGTTATCAGGTATCTCTTGGAGGTACTTCATCTCCTCTTCCAACCCGATTAGCCGTTCGAGTTGGTCCATTGACGAGCTCTCTTTCTCCAACGAATTCTTTTTCATCATGGTTTCTTGCGATTTGAGCCAATTGGGCTTTGATACCAACTGTCACGGTTCTACTTTCAAGAGACTTAAGATGGATCGTACGGCACCCGTTGTTAGGGGGAACAACGAGTCAGCCTACGAAGTGTGCTAATGGCACCAATTGCCCACGACGTTAGAACGAACTTTGTGTCTAACGAGTGAGCAGTAAGCGAGCGAGATTAATCGAAAAGAGCGTCATTTAGCATAGTGAGTATAGTTTGAATGTAAAAAACCTTATCATTGATTGTTAGCAAATTACATTGGGTAGAGGGGGTCTACGTGCAATCATGTCTCTCTCCCTAAAGAGCAATCTAGACCATTCTCACCATGGCAGGAGTAAACATGCTATGGTGGTGAGGAGTCACTTGCCCAAAATAAAAAGAAAAGAAATACAAAGGAATTGCCATAAATGGAAAGCAATCTAACTTAACAGCATGGACGGCCATGGACAACACGTCTTGGACAAGCCTAGATTCTTACACTCGTCCTCACTTCTCTCACGCTCGGGTCTTCAGAAAATGAAGAAGAAGAAGAAGAGTTGGCGTCTTCTTCTCTCTTCTTCTTCTTAATTCATTTTAAAAAACTATTTAATTAATACTATATGATATATATTAGTAATATATATCCTATATTACGTTATCTCAATTTAAAAATCTGCTTTGTCTAAAACGCCAACCGAAAATAATCGTATAGTCCAAATAATTTTAAAAAAAATGTTTCTGAAAACAAATTCTTGCTCAGAAAAACCCAACTTAACAGCTTTACAAAAAAAAAAAAAAAACATCCACGTCGCTGCTATGCGACTCAACGAGTCAACTCTTCCATATTTGACAAAAAAATTGTAAAAAATTTACACATGGTATTTTAAAATCATTTAAAAATCTCAGATTTTGCAGATTTAATTTTATGTACAACACTACACTATTTTCTGAAAATAATATTTTGAGACATTTTCTTATATAAAATGACATACCCAATTTATGAATCGTTGGATATTTATATATTATGTAATTTTTCACTGAACATATTTTATTTAGGTATGCACATAAATCATATGGATTAACTTGATTGTGTTAACCGAATTTGATCCATCCAAATTGAGGTCATGTTTTATTTTACGCACATTCTACTGTGGGAGGATGTGTTTGTTTACTATTAACTAAAGTAATGAGATAATTGTATGTGTCGTGTCCAAAGGCGCAAAACCCTAAAGCTAATCAGAGTCTTTATGTGGCTTTCGTGATTGTCGAGCATCATTGATGTTATGTGATATATCTATAACATAGCGTATTAGAGTCCTTAAGTGGTTCCATTTTCACCGGGATTTTATATGGTACAATAATTATCTATTTTAATTACTTACCACATGTGTGCCCTTTGAACAATTTTCTAAAATGAATTTATGAAATATTATTTGATGACAAAACATGTTTATTCATTGTTTTTAATAAAAAATATTGAATATGAAATTTGATTCTCATTGAGTTTAGTCAACTCACCCCAGATAACTCCCCTATTTCACGACTTTATCAATAGGATTCTCAATTGTTGACTCAGGAATAATCTCAGTGGAATTTTTTTTTTGGACTTTTAAAAATTTTTATTTGAGAGTTATTTTCATGTGGTTAGACTTGTTAAGAATATTGTAAGCCTTAATTTTATTATTTCTTTCAACACATATATTTTTGGATTATATTGCTACATTATCTTTATATCATTTGTTGGACCTTTTTAGGGCCCTAGCTTTTGAACAAAATTTTAAGACTTCTACTGCTATGTAAGATAATTTAAGATAAAGGGTTGAGTGATTTAGTTCTTTTGGGTTGGGTCGTTTCCTGTTCTATCTCGAGTTTGTTGCGAGTTCTGATAAAAATTTTGGTATCTGAGTCAGGTTACCATATTGAAAAGTAAAATCAATAAGATAGATAGTGTGCTAATATACAAGAATTTGCAAATACTGTGTCTAAGCACGTATTCTAACATATCCCATAAATTTTTCAGATTTTCAAAAATGTCTTCAAGTAGAGCTTCTAAAAACCATGCTCCTGCAACATAGTAAAAATTGTGGGAGGAGTTAACTCTCAGAATAGTAAAAATTGGTTGAGGGTTATGCAGAAGAATTTGACCACTATTGGAGTTTCAATTGAATATTGGGTTGAATTTGCAACCTTTCCTTTTAAGAAGATGGCTGAAGTCTAGCCGTTGAAGATGATGACTTGAACCCAGTTTGAGATGATTTTCAAAGACAGTTACTATAATGTTGGTCATCGCCAGAATATGATCAATATTAATCATGACTTGGAGCAAGAGAGTCTTACTGTGTTGAAGTATTATACCAAGTTTATGGTGTTGTTGCAGTATATTTGAGAGATGGACTGATTGATAAGATGATAAAGTTTAAGAACCATATAAGGCTTGAGATTCGGCAACAGTTGTCTATTATGGAGTTCATTTCTATTTTGGACGTTGTTGCTGCTACTTAGTGTAATGCCTCGTAAATTAAACTTTTTTTTTCTTGATTTCTTTTTTTTTTTTTTCTAAAATACTTCATGCATAAAATTGTGCCTTTAAAACCATACACAGTGGAAGTCCCTAAAATAAATCTCTTTTAAAATCAAAGCTAAGTAAAACTCTACATTAATAAAATATCCTTTCATACTATTTTAAAACCATTGCAGTGGAAGTCTCAACAAAACTCATTTAAAGTCAAACGTAGTAAAATTCATCATTTAGCACTTAAATCCAAACAATAATTAATAACTTTGAATGAAAAGTTTTATGACTCGTTATTAAAATCTTTATTTCTTTAAATCCTCACCCTCGAGTCAACTTTGCTTCAACAACGTTTTAGCTTCGCCTATGAGAATTTTCTTCAATCGCATTGTCAAAATGTTTCTATCTTTTAGTTCTTTAGTATTTCCATCATTACTTATGTTAGATTTCGGTGTGACCCGAATTCTATTAGGCCGGGCTGGTGGGCCCACATTGTAGATCTCATTTAGGGTTGTCCATAAATTCATGTAAGTTAGAGTCACAAAGCTCGCGGTTATATTTTGATTTCATAGTAGATTATTCCTCTACTAGTGGTTTTTTCTCAAAAGGGTTTTTCTACATAAATCTAATGTCCAACATTGTATTTTTTTTTTGGTTATCATTCGATTTCTAACAAATGGTATCAAAGCTTTGGTTTCGGGAGTTCGTGTTTCCAAGTGTGGTGAAACAAATTCACTCCGGGCATTCCGCATTGAACAAGGTTTGTGTAATTTTTCAGAGAATTACAATTTTTGGGAAAAAGAAAAGGCAAAAAAAGGAACGGGAAAATTGTTCCTCATGCCATTCGTCTTGCTCATGAGATTTGTTCTCTCTATTGTCCAGCCGCCATAAGAAACAATTCTCCCATTTTTCATCTCTGTTTGGAGTTCTCTAGAGCAACTATGTCTCCGAGCAACAAGTACGATATTGGAGAGTTTTCTATTTATCGTCAATCGCCATAGATCATCTACATTGGTGTTATCCATTCTCATTGTCAAGCCATTTCAATTGGGGCTGCCGCAAAAGTGTCCTTTACAAAATTAGATTTTTGCCAAAGATAAAAATATTTGAAAATCTTTGGGATTTTGGGAAGATTTTTGGGCGATTAAATTTACTGATTTATGGTAAGATTTGGAATCACGAGAATATATCAATTTTGGAGATTGTTTTTGGTTAAAATTCAAATAAGGTTTGAATTTTATAATATCTACGATTATTCGACGATTTGATTTGATTTTTGAGATGATTTGTGTTATGATAAAAATATTTGAATTTTGGGGATATCTTTTAGAATCTTGTGATATCCATGGTTTTCCGCTTCAATTTTAGAGATGAACATTTTATTGAAGTCAGTGATCTTTTAGGTCAGATATTTTGTTGAAGATTATGTTTTTTTGGGGAGATGAGATCTTTGAATTAGATCTTCCACTTTTGAATTGAGATTCGATATTTCGGTATGGTAAGATAACGATAGTGGAATTTTAAAAAAATTTGAAAAACAATTTTGAAATGCCAGGTCAAGAAGCAAGATATATTCGCATAGATTTGAATGACTCTTTGTGGAATTTTAAGATGTCATCATCGTGGTTTAAATGTTTTTAAACATGGTCAACATTAGTTGCTGAATTTACCCTTGAAGACTTTTATATTGGTGATCTGTTTATTTCTTTGAAACGGACAGGTGGGTCCTCGTTGCAGATCTTCTTTAAGGGTGTGGAAGAGAAAAATTTGAAGATTTAAAAATTTGTTCCTTACATCAGAATTCGTTTCAAGATGGAGATTGTCGGAATTCAGGGTTTTGAATTTGTTTTATTAGGTTGGGCTGACGAGCACGAGCTATGGATCTCTTTCATTGAATTCATGCCAAGGTGGAGATTGTTAGATTTCGGTGTGACCCGAATTCTATTGGGCCGGGCCAGTGGGCCCGGATTGTAGATCTCATTTAGGGTTTTGTTTTCTCTATAAATTTATGCAAGCTAGAGTCGCAAAACTCGCGGTTGTATTTTGATCTTCATAGTAGATTATTCCTCTGCCCGTGGTTTTTCCCGAAATGGTTTTTCCATGTAAATCTGGTGTTCCAAATCGTATTTTCTTTTTCCGGTTATCATTTGATTTCTAACAACCTACGTCACAAAGTTCAAATTATGAGTCTAACACTTAGTAAGAGATGCACAACCTAATATGAGTATGCAATGCACTTTTGTAAAAACATTTTTTTTGTTCTTTCTTCTTTTTTTTTTTAATAATCTCGCAACCTTTGTCGAGAT
Source organism: Begonia loranthoides (assembly GCA_022433065.1). Lineage (NCBI taxonomy): Eukaryota > Viridiplantae > Streptophyta > Magnoliopsida > Cucurbitales > Begoniaceae > Begonia > Begonia loranthoides. Next base: position 25,112,339 of record CM039480.1, on the reverse strand, counting down.
TCTTACGGGAAGAGTAGACATGGCTATGGAAAACACACCACTGAGTCTCATGAACTTCGGCGAGACAGTTCCGCTTATCGAGACCTCCATTAGTGTTGTACACTCAATGCACAACCACTTGGTGAACTTCGGCCAAGCCCCGACATAGCCGAGCTAACGGGCATATCCCCTATAAGACCAACCTTTGGGACAGCCTTTCGTCAACCTTTCGTATTTTTTCTTACGTATCTTAAATTCTGTTTTTGTCTTTCTTACATGAAAACATATACATGAAAACTGTTTTCGTTCTTTTATTGAAAAACATTATGCATGGAACATACATGATGCATGATAACAGTATAACATGCATGAACATAACAATAAACATATCATTGATCAATGTCTCAATATGAATAGTAAATAAGCACTAAACATATCCTCGATCAACGTCTTAATTTAAATAGTAAACAAGAAATAATCACATCCTCAATCAAGAACCTACATCCTATCATCATTAAAATATGTCCTCAATCATCAACCAATTCATATCTTCAAATATCACAACATGAATAGTAAACTATAAAAAAAAAAAATCAACAGTGAACAATTAGTAAACATCACATCATCAAGCAACAACTCATAGGCATCAAAGAATAACTTCATGATTCTACCTTACCCTAACACTTTGTGATGCAACCAAAGGCCAAACACATACAAACATCTCTTACTTGAAAATCTTAGTAGAGTATGATTGTTCCTAACACTCCAATGCACTAACCTTTCCTTTAAGTAAACAAAGAATTCCTTATTAAAAAAATAACCCTAACATTATTTACTGTCAAAACTACTTCGAGAACTAAACAGTGAAACCTATCTTGAAAAACCTAGAGCAAGGCCTCACCCAAGAGCTTAAGACAATGTCTCTCTCATCCATGGGATTCTTAGGTGATTAGGGTTTAACCTAAACCCTACTATTTATAGAACTAAATTCAGAAAGCTTTACGGGATAAAAACCCACAAAATCGCGTCTAAATTTTATCTTTTCCTAAACAGTCTAAGGATTAATTCGTAGCTTGCAAGTAATTTGGAAAACTACCTTAATTTAAACCTGCCTGAGTCACAACGGATGCAAGAACACATGCAGAGGACATCCACAACAACTAGCTCGACCATTGGCCAACAGCCACGATAGCCCTAAAACTTACATTTGCGATCGCCAAAGCAACTGTGAATGCGAACACTTCCGCGGACTCAACGTTCTCGCCAAAACTCCAATTCGAAGGTTCACCATTTGCCACGTGTACTACTCTATCGCTAAATACCCATTCGAGGATGCAACCACTCTTACGGACCACGAACTCACTAAATCCAACGACGAAGTTTCACATCTTTTAAAGACTATTTGTATACACCAACCTCTTCGCGAAAACAAACGCTTCAGCTCTAATGCTAATAACCGAGACTCACTAATCAAAATGACGCCATTTTATCACTTAAAATACTGTCGCAGACACAAACCCAGCCACAAAAATGTGCTAAAACATAAAACAACGACGTTCGTAACTTACTTAACGCTCTCGAAAGATATTTTTCCCTCTTGCGGTTTTCTAATCCAATGGCTCACACTCCTTCCGCTAAATCAAATCTAATGGTCCAACACTCTTCTGCATCCGAGTGGCATCCAACTCTTCCATGGAAGAATCTTTCCAAAATCTAACGGTCTACGTTCCTTCAGCTAATCTAATCCTACAATCCTACAACCTCCCACACCCAAACGCATCAAACACTTCTGCTAATGCATCTTTTCTTAAATCTAACAATACACATTTCTTGCATTAAGCCGATCGAACGGTCCAACGTCTTCCCACTTCAAACACTTTGGTAGAGCATCTTTCTCCATCCTAAATGATCTCAGCCATTCCTAAACCTCATCCAACTGCTCCCAAAGCATTTGATCGTCCTACGCTATATTTCCTTAATTCTAAAGCATAAATTAAATATACCAACAATTACAATTTTTCTTAACCGTGGATTATTATTCTTTACTAATTCTTGGCTTTCTTAATTCCTCAAAATTTCTTATTTTATTTTATTATCTATAAAATAAAATATTTTATTTAATCTTTCCTAATTTCATAACTTTAATAATTCTAATAATTCTATTCCTTCATTAAAATTCTCTAATTAATCTATTAAATTCTAAATTGTGACATTAAACTATTCATACGAAAATTTTGGGTAACACACTTAGAGAGTTGAAGCTGATTTGGTTGAGCAATTTGGTTAGTATAAAAGAAATTCGAACAAAGAGCAGCAAGTGAGTGATAAGATGACCAAGAAATATCAGAAAAAAGGGTCATAATAGCAGTGGACACACTCAGAGTGGACCCAATGGACAGTCTAGTGACACTCCTTATGTTGTTTGGTGTTCAGGCTCTTACGTTTGTCATACTTGTGGGCAACCAGATGTTTGAGGAGAAACTACCCAGTGAGTCCTAGACCTACTATCATGACCCGACCCTTTATTCCCTCAAGAACTGCATCACGAACTAGATTCTCCTTCTAGAGAACGATCACAAACATCACAACTTGCAGTGGAAGCTCACAATAGCACACATTGCACTCGTGCAATCGGGCCACATAAATATTAAAAATCCATCCGAACTGGAAAGTTGTATACTATTATTTATTTACAAAACTATATCCAAATTTATTTTTACAAACATGGGACGAACTAAAACTAAATATATCAAAATAAAAATCTGAACTCATACTTTGGGCCTATGTTGTGCAAACTCTGATATCCAATAGATCTTTACCTTTTTAACATTCAGTTGTTACCACATATTTCTGAAAACCATAGTAAATAGAACTCTGAGTTTTTTGAGCTCAGTAAGAATCGTAATCTAAGGATCCAATAAATCATACAAATATCACAACTAACCATGTACTAAGCCCAACATGATTAGTCCTCACATCTTTAACTTCCAACATTTAACTTTTGATCAACTATTATGATCACACATCCCAGAATTTATATTTTATCTAGATATTTAGATATTTCTAATTAATATCTCAACAAAGTGATACACCTTCTTATGTAAGAAGTGTTTAATGCATATATATAAATATTTAGGCCTATGATTTAAATAACAATAGCCTACCTATTTCCATTTTCATGTACAATTTCTCTTTATATACTATCTAACCCTCATATTTATTTGATTATGAAGTACTTCCATCACAATTTACATGTGTTATATCCTTTTAAAACACCACACTTCATGGATAACTTATTTTATATAATTTCTTCTTACGTGTTATTCCCTTTAAGCACCTTTAAACTTTATAGAATATTTAATTCTATAATTTCTTTCTACTTTTAAATGTGATTTCCCCTATTAAGGATCACACATTCTATTATGGTCTATCTATCACCATTACTATTTACATATTTCCAATTAATGTCTAATTTCACAAACCATCTCATGGTCTTGCACGGTGATTGTGTCATCAACGTTAGACATCTATAATATGTATCTAATATCAAGCTATCCAGCTATCTAGACCTTTACAAGATATGTCTATTATAAATTATACCATAACTACATAATCCTATACATGAAGAACTTCTTTATTTCTAGATATTTCTAATTAATGTCTATTACATACCATCTAGACATTGCAATTTAATGTCTATCACAAACTATCTAGACTTTACAATTAATGTCTACCACTAATGATCCTTTATGTGAATGAATTCCTTCATATGATGCATATATCAATGTGTAGACTTATGATATAATAGATTATAGCTTAGATACCATTACAATCCATCTAATTATGTCATCCCATGACCAACAAATATGCAATAAATAGATATGAAATGCATATCACGACTCTCATTTCACAATGATGCAGTGATACTGTGAATCAGTGCAATGCTCCATTTATTATGAAATGGTCATATTATTTAACAAATACCATTTTAGTAACATGTACGTAAATGTCAACATATCTTTTGATGTCAACATTTATGTGACTATAAACATGAATGATTATACACCATCGTATATAAAGTCGCACCCAACCATGAAATCCCACCATACTAGCCACTAATTCCAATAATTGTGTCCATGAATATAATAAATCTTCGGAGGGCTAGGGACTTTCAACCCAAGGGAGACCCACAGTCACTCCCCTTCTATTTCCCACTTTAAATACGTCACAGTACATAACCTGGTGATTTATATTGGGTTCCTTTGTTACCAATAATACCACTCAGATAATATGTTTTATACATATAAATATTTCATGATGCATGATTTAACATCCTCTCTATGCATACATTGAATGCATCTATTACATACAAACACACATAAATAATAAATAATGCATGCAATGTTTTTATACATCTACTTACACATGTTCTATCTATGGCTCAACCATCTCTAAAATTGTTTATACAATTGATACAAAAATGGTTAACAATCTAAGGAAAATATTCCAAAAATACAGAATTTGATCGACTACCCCCTCAACTGCAGTCCTACGCTCCTGTGTAATTTCAAGACAAACACGAAAGAACACATCTTTCAGTCGACTGCAATTTGTACAAATTCGACCACACGTTGTGGTCATTCACTTTTGGTCATCCTAACCCGTGTTATTTTTACATCCGATCGGACCGTACTACAGCCCCGGTCGACTCACTTGGTCTAGATTGCCAAAAATCCCCAATTTACTCTTCTTCTTCAACATTTTCTCACAAAAAATTCATACCAAACCAATACTAAACCATTCTAAGATTATAATCTCATTATATAATCTTGCACATCTACATTTTAATCATTTAAACTAATCCAAAGACAATATTAAATACAATTTTTCAAGTTTTTCCATTCAATGCATACATTCATACCAAAACACATTTATAACCATAAACATGGGCTAAATGACCAAGATAGATATTTCTATCATATCCTAACACAAAACTAAGCATTATATTTCAATAGTGCTCCAATTCAACCAATTTCATTACATTTTTCAGTCATTCATACTTTATTTCTTCCAACTCTTTTTTATCAAATCAAACAAAAACATTATCATTAACTATTATAGTCTAAACTTATCACAACTCATTCAATTCCAAGCATGCTTCCCACATCAGTACTTGAGTTTCAATTTCTCTTTCACTCAATTCATACTTATACAATTGTATTCCTTCATTAATTCATTTTCAAACAAATTCAACAACTTTATCCTTTTCCTTTCAAATTTTTTATATTGAAACTAACCATGGCAAATTTATATCAAATATATATACTCACTTGTAACCACATATCATTTATTTCTTTAACCTAAACCAAGTAATACAAGCATAGTTTATACAAATCACTTAGGTTAATGATCTTACCTCTTAAAGATCACTTTCTTCTTCACTTTAAAGGATTGATTCTTGGCTCAAATGAATCCTCTTGATGAGAGGAACAATTTTCCTTGAAGACTTGAATGCCAATTCCTTCTCCTTCCCTTTCTTTATTTTCTTCCCTCTTTTCCCTTCTTTTCTCCTTCTCTTCTTTCTCTCCTGTGTTCTCACACAAAATGAGGCTGAAACACAGCCATTTATTCTCTTTCTAGAAAGATCTTAGGATAAAATTACCCTTTTATCTCTTTTGTTCTTTGATTTTTACCATTTTACCCTTAATTCCGTGGAAAATTATAAAATAACCATTGTTAATTATTCTTAACTACTCTTAGCTTAAACTAATCACTCTAGCTTAGTTCTACGCTAATCCGCATGATTATCATAATTAATCATGATTAATTAACCTTAATCATTCACTAATTACACCTTAATCACACACTTAGTTACTAATCTACAAGTGACATGTGTCATAACCCTATTGGTTGTTTAACTTTATTACATGGCCACATACATCAAAGTATTGGAAACATTTCTTCTTTTATACACTTCTCCAAATTCCCACTCAATCCCATTTAAAGACATAATTCAAAAGAGTATCATTTTAGACTCATCCAACTTCACACTTGGATAACTTTTATTGCATACATCTAAATCCCTTTAATTCAAAGTCAAACACTATATTTACATGTCTAATTTATGAACTTAAAATAGTTTGAATTTTTAATCATTACAACCTCTTCAATTAGTCACAAACAGTGACTATGCTCATTTATAGTACATTTATCACTTTTGTGCAAAAATTCATATCTTAATGATCATATATCTAATTTATTCAATTTCATCACCCTTTCATATTCTAAGGTATCTACTATTATATATATTTTTAATTTGGAAAGACATCTTCAATTAATTGTTCAATTCCTTCTTCAAAGTCATATTATGACTTATTATCACTTAATCATGTTAATTATACAAAACATGATTATTAATGTTAATATTTAATCTGGATCATCACACCTACTATAACAACACAAATTTTTATTTTCTTTAAAATTCGTGAAATTTAAAACTTTTATAAAATTACGGAAAATCTTTTATTAGAAATATAATCAGAGTGCCATTCGAAAGCCAAATCCTTAAAACTCTTTTCGTTCTACCCGTTATGAAAAATCGTTATAAAATCTTTTACCAAAATACAACGGAAGTCAAATCAAAAAACATAGCGGGTTTATCAAAATATAGCGGAAGCGTAAATAATTCGTTTAAGGATGAAATACTAAACAAAGCATTACACATTAATTACAAACTACTTTATCTTTTACCTCTCTTAGCCTGACTAGCCACAAGTTTTCGCGCGTGCAAATCCTTCATCCTTGCTTTTTGATCTGTTCATCGTTTTCACGTACATGTACATACACTACAAGTAAGATGTGAGCCTAAAGGCCCAGTAATGAAAAGGGTTTATGCAATATGCAATATGTTATGTCTTTCTTTTGTTCTTTTGGAATGAGGGTCACCCAAACCAATCTTTCATTACTTTCATTGGTTCTTTGTTCGTACGTCGAGCTGGAGATTGGAGGAGCGGTATAGAATGGTATAGTTTGATTTACTTCTAACCTCCTGTGTGCAAACTAGTCCCTTTCTCGACAAGATAGGGGTGTATCCTAGCTGCCAGGCTAGATCCGAACTTTCCATCCGCCCCCAACTCCCTTTTCTTATCTTTTCTTTCATTCATTCTTTTCTTTCATTTTCTTAATAGTTTTCCTCACATAATGCATGTGTGAGTACCCGGTGGCACTCCCTATTGGTTTCTATTAACATGATGCACGATGACACATTATCTAAATAACATGATGCATGAACGTGACATTAACAATAATTGAATTTCGCATATAAAAGAAAGTAAATGACAATAATTGAATATCGCATTTAATGGAAGTAATTAATCGAAATTGAATAGTGCATGGAAATGAAAGTAATTAATTGAATAACACATTGAAATGAAAGTAAACAATAATTGAACTGCACATATAGTTGAAACAATAATTAAAAAATGCATAAAAGGGAACAACGAATGGCATGCTAACACAACAACATTAAAAGGGACGACGATCAGAATATACTATTAAACTAAAGTCATAAGTTAAACATGCTTCAAGTTAAATTACAACTAATGACTCATAGTCACTCATACGATAAACATGCTTCACAACACAAGCGTACCACGACATTAATAGGCAAGGATAAAGCATAATACTTAAACATGCTCAAAGAAGAATTACGATTAGTTATCCTAGTTAATTCACATGCTCAAGAAAGATTTTGACTATTATTTTAGTTAGTTATCCTAATCAATTAACATGCTTAAGTTCTAGTTATTAGTTATCCTAGTCAAACATGCTCAAGAAAGATTATGATTATTAGTCATCCATTAATTAACATGCTCAAGTTCGTGTTTATTATTACCATTGTTATTACATGCTCAAGTTAATCATTATTGTTACAAAGGTTAATTTAGTTAATTAGACATGCTCAGACATGCTCAAAATTAGAAAACTATAGTTTCTAAGAGATTTAAACTGTAGAAATGATAGGGCAGCACATAAGCAAGTAAAGTAATAATCAAAACCTTCACAGAGCAAAAAAATTAACATAAGTAAAGGAAATCATAACTCATTCATGCTTAGCATTCTATACTATAAGGCTTAACGTTAGGGGTTCTCACTCAAGCAGTAAACATTCCTCATTGCTCCATGAAAGTAAAGCATTGAAATATAGAAATGGCAGTAGAGGACATTACAGAACTAACAACAAAAAATTAACAACAACTAAGGACTTAACACCACACATACATGGATAGAGCATAAGGAACTTAGATTCTAGTTAATTAAGATTCTAGTTAATTAAACATGCTCACAAGGTAATTACAATTATTATTCCAATTAATTATCCTAATTAGTTAACATGCTCAATAAGTAACCACATTTATTATCTAGTTAATTAACATGTTCAATAAGTAATCACGATTATTATCTAGTTAATTATCCTAGCTAATTAACATGCTCATAGAAGATTACAATTATTAGTTATCCTAGTTAATTAACAACAAATAATAGTCTAGTTTATTAAATATGCTCTAGTTAATGCTCTAGTTAATTAACAATTAAACATGCTCAACTTCTAATTAAAAACTTAGTTCATTGTTACAAGTATTAATACAATCTCAGGTTAAGAGTTCTAGTAAATTAAATTAAACATGCTTAGATTAAGGAAGTTAAACTTCTAATTAACACAAAGACATTAACCAATGATAATGGCGACAGAACAATGTACGCACATAGAGATATTTAACTAAACAGCAAGTAAACAATAAAGAACAGAACAGAATCATTCTTAAGGGACTCTTAGCTCATTCATCATTCACTCACTAAGTATTCATCACATTCAAGCATTAAGCATTCATCAAAGCATTTATCTCTATCAAAGTAAGTAATTACAGTAAAGAGAATTGTAGGAAAACACAATACAGAAATCTACACAATATCAACAAAGGAATTAACAACAAAATATCATCCAAGGAAATCGACACTACTCATGCACACTACTTGTGGGTAGGGCCACCACTGGCCAAGACACACCCAAGTCCTTACCCTAGTTGAAGATTTCTCTCACGGATAGCAGCTCTAGCTCCTTCAGCTCCATAACTTAGCTCACTCTTAGCTCACAGAGGATCCTCACAACTCATCAGACAAATTCTCTCTTGCTAGAACTCTCTCTCACGCAGGAAGGAATGGCTTAAACTGAAGGCCTTACCTGGATAGGGAGATGCGTACGCAGCAGGAGAGGGAGAGGCGTCCTTCAGCATGGACTTCAGCATGGGGGAATGCGTGGGGAGGGTTGATTCTTGTCATGGGAGTGAGATTTGAATTACTAAATGACAAACTTTCCTATTTTAAACCCTAATTTAATCGCAGGTCTAGGATGTTTCAGATGTAAGGAGTCATCCTGGTCTCGTCCGCAACCGTCCGAAAGTCACTAAAATTGAGGCAGAATTGCACATCCGGACGAAGGATGACATCCTCACCTTCGTCTGCACCCGTTCGAATTTACCATACGGACGAAGAAAGGCACCCGCATTCAAGCGTCTGCGTTCATCCAAAAGTGTTTAGAAATTAGACAGATTCAAAACGTTTATGTCTGCATCGGTTTGCCTTCATTTGCACCGTCCGAAACTGTCATTCAGATGAAGGAAGGAGTCCACATATAGCGTTTGCAAGCATCCAAAACTATCCAGGAATTAGACAGATTCAAAACTGTATCGTCCACCTGCGTCTGCACTCATCTAAGCTCATCTAAAATTTTGTGATACAGGCAAATTCAAGACGCAGAATCGCATCCTGAGACATCCCAAAGTGCTGGAATGACATTCCATGCATTCGCGGATGACATTTCTCGTCCCCCTGTCGTCCGCATGCGTCCGAATTCGCTCAGAACAACCTTTTCTTCACATTTTCCTACTAAATTTCATCCCAACATATTTTCCCTATAATTACACGTCATAAAATAACATTTAATAATATGCAATGTAATATATTAATTTGTCTAATTTTAATTACATCGCTTATACGGGGGAAACGTTATCAGGGTATTACACCTACTCAACCTAATTCAGCACCTGCATAGTCAGCTCCTTTTAGACCTGGTTTTGGGGTTGTTAGAGGATTTTCTGGACAAAACTAATGTAGTTCACCACAACCAGTTGGTTATAAGACTCAGTTTCATCAACTGTATCAGCCTACTGGTAATGACTTTCAGAGGTTTACAAGGTACCAAAAAAGTTATATATCTAATACCACTTCTGCGAGATTTTCTAGTTAGGTGACTGAAGCTACTTTCAATTCATCGAGGGGTGGATTTATGACAATAAGAAAGGAAAATAGAAGATGACTAGCCGTACTTATGCAGTTTTAGGATATGACCCTATTGATCATATTGGTTAGTGCATCATTGATGGTACAATCCTCTATTTAATACTATGGTACATGTATAATTTGACACTAGTGCCACACATTCATTTGTTTTAGAATCTTTTACTCATGTTTGGGTGTGATTGTAGAAAAGTTAGAAAATTTCCTGATTTTGAGTACCCCCATAAATAAGAGTTATGAGATGTTTCTCTTTGTCCGATCTGCTAGCCTTATTGTTGGCAAGCACAAACTATCAGTTGATTTGATAGATATACACATGGATCAGTTTGATATAATCCTAGGTATGGATTGGTTAAGCCAGTATAAGACTAAAATTGTCTGTCATTGGAGGAATGTAATCCTTATGTTGGAAGATGAAAAAATTATGGTGTATCTGTGTAATGCTTGTATGTTTCCCACTGACCCTATTCTACAAGTCTGTTTGGGTGGTTAGAGGAAATTTGAGCTTTACAAGATGTTTTTGCCATTAGCTATTAGCGGTGGCCTTGTTACAGTTAGGCATGTTTTTGAGTTGTTAGTGGTTTGTGACTTCTCTAACATTTTTCCTGAGAATCTATTTGGGTTGCCTCCTGATTGCAAAATTGAGTTTTACATTGATTTAGTGTATGACATTGCTCTAATTTTGATTGTTTTGTACCACATGGCTCATTCTGAATTGAATGAATTAAGAGCCCAATTGGATGATTTGCTGAAAAAGGGATTTATCTGAAATAGTATTTCACTATGGGGTGCACTAGTCTTATTTTCCAAAAGGTAGGATAGTTTGCTTTGCCTATGCATTGATTATCGGAAGGTGAATCACGTGACAATCAAGAATAGGTACCCATTGCCAAGAATAGATGACTTGTTTGATCAGCTGGGAGGATCTATGTACTTCTCGAAGATTGATTTGAGATCTGGTTATCACCAACTGAAGATTTGTGAATAAGATATTTCTAAGAAGGTCTTTCGGACTTGATATGGTCACTTTGAGTTTTTAATGCTCCTGTTTTGATTGATTAATACAATAACTACTTTTATGGATCTAATGAATTGAGTCTTCTGGCCCTATCTTGACTAGTTCATAGTGGTATTCATCAACAATATTCTGATATATTCTAAGACTCATGAGGTACATATGGATCATCCAAGAGTTGTTCTGTAGACGCTGCGTGAGCATCAGTTGTATGCAAAGCGAGAAAAATGCAGTTTTTGAATGACTGAGGTGAAATTTCTAGGCCATATTGTTTCTCAAAATGACATTTTAGTGGATCCAGTTAAGGTTGAGACTACGTTAAATTGGAAGCCACCCAAAAACATTACTGAGGTACGTAGCTTCTTGGGTTTGGCTAGTTATTATCGTCGATTTATGTAGAATTTTTCTTCTATTACTATGTCGCTGACACAACTCACCAAAAAGGATGTGAAATTTAATTAGAATGAAAAATGTAGGGCAGCTTTTTATGAGCTCAAACAAATATTGACTACAACGCCTGTTTTGGCAGTACCTGATGAGAGTTTTTCTTATGCAGTATATAGAGATGTATCAAGAGTTGGTTTGAGTTGCATTCTAATACAGCAGGATAAAATGATAGCTTATACATCTTGATAGTCAAAGAGGCATGAGCAGAATTACCCTACTCACAACCTAGAACTTGTAGCTATTAAATTTGCATTAAAGATTTGGTGAAGCTACTTGTATGGTACTAAATTTTGGGTGTTTCATATCACAAGAGTTTAAAGTAATTTTTCTCACAACGTGATTTGAATCTCCAACAACGTCGATAGGTGGAATATATGGAACACTACAACTTTTCAAGGAAGGTATTGAAGTGGACCCTGCAAAGATTCAAGCGGTAGTTGGTTGGTCGCAACCAAGGAATGTGGGGGAAGTAAGAAGCTTTCTTAGTTTGGTGTGATATTACAGGAGATTTATAAATGAGTTTTTGACAATTGCACTACCCTTAACAGGCTTAACAAAGAAAAATGCACGATTTTGGTGGACGGACAAATGTGAGGAGAGTTTTCAAGAGCTGAAACGTTGTCTAACTTCAGCTCTTGTCTTGTCCCTACCTATTGAAGACGGTAATTTTTCTATCTACTGCGATGCTTCTAAGAATGGATTGGGCACTGTAGTAATACAAAATGGGAAGGTAGTTGCATACGCCTCTAGACAATTGAAACCGTATGAGGCAAATTATCCCATGCATGATTTAGAACTTGTTGCGGTCGTGTTTTCTCTTAAAATATGGAGACACTACCTATATGGGCAGCGATGTGAAATCTTTTCGAACCATAAAAGTTTAAAATACATCTTTACCCAGAAGAAATTGAATATGAGACAACGACGGTGGTTGGAATTGGTAAAGGACTATGACTGTGAAATTAAATATCCCCACAGAAAAGCAAATGTAGTGGCTGATGCTCTTAGTAGAAAAATGGCAATTATAAACATGGTATGTGAAGAAATGCCAAATGGAATCTGCACGAATATTCAAAATCTGAATATGTAGTTGGTTATTACATAGTTAACTACTCTTTTATCAACTTTGACATTGAAGCCTTCGATACTGAAAAGGATTAAAGAGGCTCAAATTGAAGATAAGAAGTGTGAAGATTTTAAAATGAACCCCACTTTTGCGAAATACCAATATTATTCCATCTCCAGCGATAGGATGGTGAAATTTGAAGATAGATGGTATGTACCGAGAAAGTCAAAATTACGATTAGCAATCTTAAGTGAAGCTCATTCCTCAAGTTTTTCCTGCAACAAGATGTATAAGGACCTCAAATCACATTACTACTAGCTTGGGATGAAATATGTCCCTTTGTGTCATGTATGTCAACGGGTGAAAGCGGAGTATCAAAGATCTAGGGGAATGTTACAACCAATGCCTACACCTTAATGGAAATGGCAGCATGTCACTATGGACTTCGTCTCAGGACTACCCAAGACTATAAGAGGACATGATGCAATCTGGGTGATTGTTGATAGGCTAACAAAGGTTTTTCACTTCCTACCCGTAGCAATGACTTATAAAGTTGATCAATTTGCCAGGCTATATGTGAAAAAGATCGTACGCCTGGATGGGGGTGCCTGTCTTAATTGTGTCTGATCAAGATCCTAGGTTTATCTCCACATTTTGGAAAAGTTTAAAGAAGACTATGGGTACTGAGTTAAAGTTTAGTACAGATTTCCATCATCAAACTGACGGACAAAGCAAGTGAATGATTCAAATATTGGAGGACATGTTTCAGGCATGTGTGTTAGAATTTCATGTTGGATGGGGAAGAATGCTTCCATTGGTAGAATTTGCCTATAACAATTGCTTTCAAGCTAGGATTGGAATGACACCTTACGAGGCCTTGTATGGACAGAAGTGTAGATCTCTTTTACATTGGGATGAGGTTGGTGAAGCAAAATTCTACGGACTAGAAATGATACAACAAACTAAGGAATAGTTACGATTATTCGTCAAAGGATGTTGGCTGCTCAAAGTTGCAAGAAAAGTTACACTGATAATCGTTGTAGAGAACTAGAATTTGAGAAAGGAGACTTAGTGTTCCTTAAAATATTACAATTTAAGGGAGTAATGCGATTTGGGAAGAAAGAAAATTTGAGTCTGCGGTATGTTGGTCTGTTTCCTGTTGCAAAGAGGATAGGGAAAATGGCGTACCAACTGCTATTGCCAACCACTGTGGATGGAGTTCATAACGTATTTCATGTGTCTATGTTAAGAAAGTGCCTGGGGAATCCAGTTCATGTGGAACCTGAAGAACATGTTGTGATTCAACCAAATTTAAGTTACGAGGAAAGACTAGTACTAATTTTGGATTCAAGAATTAAGGAACTAAGACACAAAAAGCTTCCACTTGTTAAGGTATTATAGTAGAATCAAACAATTAATGGGGCTACTTGGGAGAGAAAAAAAGTTATAGAAGCTAAATACCCAGAATTGTTCAAGTAGTTCAAATTTTGAAGACAAAATTTTAATAAGGGAGGGTGTATGTAATACCCTGGTGTATTTAGTTTCGTGTAATTATTGAATTAAGTGAAAATATGGGATATTGGAGTTTTTATTAAGTGTTGGAATTATAGGTATGTAGATATTTGTTATTAAGGGAAATAAGGATTTAAAGTAATTAAGGAATTAAAGATAAAATTAGACAAAATAAAGGAAAGGAGTTGGCGGTCAATCACGGCAGTCAAATGGCTTTAGCATCGATCGACCAGCGATATTGGATGCTGAATTGTTGGCAGTCATTCAACGAATGGTGGTCAATCATCCAAGATTTAAATCGATCGACTGCCATTTAAAACACCTTTTGGAAACGATAATTTATCGCCAGAAAACAAAGGAACTTCGTCTCTTGGCTCTTCAGATGACATCCAACATTTTCTTTCTCGACGTTTCACCTTCAAAGGGAGGCTGAAAGGTCGTCTGAAGTGTTGAATAAATAAGCATGAGTATTGAAAGTTTTTCTTTGTGAATAAAACTGCTTTGTGAATCTGTGGAGAGTTGCTTCCACAGTGGATTAAGCTGCTGAGGAAGGAAAGGGGAAGAGCTAAGTGAGGTGAGGAATATTGTGTGTGATTTTTCTGTAAGGACCTACATCGCAGGAGTAGGATTGCTTGTTGAATGTTTTCTTCATTTGCTCTCTGCAAGTTCTTGTTTGTGCGATAGTTTTTCTACTCATGTGCTCATCAGTTTAATTATTTTTTCATATGTTAGATAATAAGAGATAGTTAGTAGATAACCAATTGTAAAGAAGAGATGAGTTTGCATGTTTTCTAGGCGTTTTTCTTGATTTGCTCTCTGCCCCTATGAACTGCCTTCATACTCTTGATAACTCCAGGCTTGTTTATTGATGTTGTTGTGCAACTTCGTGAATGGTTCTCTATAGAGATGAAAGCCTATATATATATGCCTCTATTATTTTATTGCTAATTACTCTGTTAGTTTTTTAGAATAAATTCCCTTAACGAATCTGGTTACGAATAATCCAAACTCTTAATAGTCAATCAGGAAGAAATGGGTTTTGCATGAATTTTCTTAGGAATGATACTATTGTTGGTGTGCCCTCTGTTAGTGGGTTAATCCTTCGGATGTTCTCAGTAGGTTTTAGAGTATTAAATATATTGATTAATATATGTCACCATATATGAACTTTCTTTTATGAACATTAATATATGAATAGAGGGGATTATATTAGGTATTATAATACTATTGTTAGGTTGTTAATAATTGTATTGTTTTCGTCACAAAATAAGTAGAGTACATATAACCTCATTAATGTGAATTAATGGAAGTTGTGAGAATTAGAGAATAATATGATGACTTCCAACCTTATTGATATTTACTGTCCTTATAGAATTTATTCATGGTTATGTTACGGTTAAGTTATGTTTGTTAACATAATGGTAAAAGCATGTTTAATGACATATTATAGTCGATGTATGAGTCTTGCTTATTGTTAGATAATTGTTTGTAACATTGTTTGTAATATATATGAACTACTGCGTGACATTCATATAAGCATGTTAGTAGGGTTGTATGTCATGCATTTCATGGGTTAATAATTAAGATAATAAATGGTGTTTTCTATGTGGGTTCGGAAACTGAAAAGGTTGCTCACACGTAGAAAACAACTCGTTTGAGTAAATTCAGAAAGTGAAGAAGTTGCTCTTACTCAACGGGTGGTGAGTTCGGAGACTGAAGAGGTTGCTCTCACATAAAAATGAATCCAAGTGGTGGGTTCGAAAATTGAAGAGGTTGCTCTCACCCAGCTTACGGATATATCAAACTTATACATGTAGAGTTGTCATAAAGGTTACAGTTGCATTTCATTTTATATTCTTTACTGGGCAATAGGCTCATTATTCCTCCTATGATGTAGGTATGGATTGTGAGCCGATTGAGGTGAACGTTGGAGAAGTGTGATGTGATGCAAGCTTGTGTTACCATGCGAGGTACGACCTCGAGGGTTATGGCTCAAATGAATAAAAGTTATTTTAGTGGCATAACGACTTTGTTATGGATTTTAAGTATTTTCATTATGTTATTTCTATAAGACAGTTAAATGTTTTTATTCCGCGTAACATACTCTGATGTTTTTCACTTAAGTATATTTTAATGGGGTTTTAAAATGTTCAAAATTTTACAAAAAGTTCATAAATGAAAATGGGATGTTACAAACAGTTAGAGAGTTAGGTTTGACACTCAATTATAAATGAGAAATCGTATATTAATTTTGGTAGAGCTTCGCTACGCTATGATTCTCGTTTGGTTACTTTGAGTTTCGGAGTGTCTTCTATATATGAACTTTGCAAAACCGGTCGACCAACCTCTGTTTGGTTGACCGTCTCCCTGTCGTTGGAATGTTACCGTTTGAAATACAATCAGATCGCTCGACCACTTTGTCCCCGGTCAATTGCTTCTACACAATCCAGAAAATGGCTTGAATCTATCTTATTTTTTGGTCAACCATTTTTGAATCGGTCTACCACTTTTCAGTAGTTTTTAGCATGTTGAGCAATCTGTCCTTATTTTCAGTCGACCACTTCTCCTCTGGTCGACCACTTCTCTACAAAGGAGAATTCTTTAGCTCTCTGCCTTGATTTTGGTCGACCGCCTTCACTATTTTTCAGCAAAATTGTTGAGCTTCTCTATGCTTTAGTCGACCTCTTCTTCGTATTTAACATTTCTTGAATCCTCTAAGTCTCAATGATCATTTCTTGAATCCGTATTAAGGGTATTTCTAATAACAAATAAACATATTTACTTAATTCAAAAAAATGCGTAATAAACAACTTAATTATACAAATAAAACTGTCATCATCAAAACAAATAACCTAATGTCTATTAGGCCAATAAAAAGTAACATGGATTTTGTGACTGGGTTACTGAAGACAGTACAAAAATTTGATGTTGTATAGACAATTATTGATAGATTAATGAAATAGGCATATTTCATTCCGATTAGAATAGATTTCTCTTTGACGAAGCTGCATAAGTTATATGTAGAGAGCATTATTCACCTTCATGATGTCCCCTCAAGTATTATTTCTTTTAGAGATCTAAGGTTCACTTCAAAATTTTGGACAGCCCTTTAGAGAGCATTGGGCACAGAGCTAAATTTGAGTACAATACATCATCCTTAGGTAGATGATCAGTCTAAGCATACAATTCAAATTCTCAAAGATACGTTAAGATATTTTGTTCTGGAATTCAATGTTAGTTAGGTGAATCACTTAGCTTTGTTGGAGTTTGTTTATAACAACAACTATCAGACCAGTTTTAGTGTTTCATTGTATGAGACATTATATGGAAGACTGTCTAGATCACCCTTATGTTTGGCAAAGACCAAGGAGCATGTCACTCTCGGGCCTGATTTGATTCAAAAAAGACAACTAGGAAAATCCAACCAATTAAAGAACGACTGAGTACAGTTCACAGTCGGTAGAAGAGTTATGCAGACCACTAGAGGAGAGAGAGAGTTTGAAGCCGATGACTTTGTGTTTTTAAAGGTGTGATCTCATCGTGGTATAAGCCACTTTGATGTGAAAGAAAAATTAGCCCCAAGATATATAGATCCTTTTCAAATTATTGAGCGAATTAGTTTAGTGGCTTTTCGATTGAATTTATCGCCACAGCTGAATTATGTTTACAATTTGTTCCATGTCTCTAAGTTGAGGAAGTATATTCCAAACCCTTCACATGTTATTTCTTGGACTGAAGTGTCTATTAAGGAGCATGATTCTTATGAAGAAGAACCTGAGAAAATTTTAGGCTGTGATACCGGAGTTTTGTGTCACCTTGAGATACCTTGGATTTGGGTTCAATGGAAGAAACATAATGATAGAGAAGTCAATAAGGAAATTGAATTTGAGATGATTGCTAAGTATCCTCATTTATTGGAAGGCACTCTTGAAATTAGTTTTGGGAACAAAATTTCTTAAGTGGAGAAGAGTGTAATAATTGGTTTTTTATATATATATGGAAAGAATTTTGAAGGACATTGGAGATTCTATTCCTCCCCTTTTTGTGGGAGTGTTGAGGAATTAGGGAAAGAAATTTTATTCCTTTTAATCCCCATTCCTCTCCTTCCCCATTAAGGCAGAGGCTCCTGCTTCCCCCTCTTTTTGCCTCCATTTTGCCTCGCCATCAGTCTCTCTTCCTCACTCGTTTGCCATCTCCCTTTCTCTGTGACGATTTTCTATCTGTAAGTAAAAATAGTCCCTGGGAAATTTTTGGAGAAAGTTGTAACCAAAGATTTGTTCTCGGTAAGGCAATCTCCTCACCCTCTATGATGTCAATTTATCTAAATTTTGATTTCTTTGATTCAAAATTTTTGGAAGGAAATTGGGCTTGGACGAGAGCCAATTCTGAGGGGGAAAAACATCGAACCTCGTTGTGTCAATTGAAGCTTCCATGGTCAGAAACTAGAAGGCCAGAGGTGTACTAAAAATTTGATTTTTCTCTATGGTGTTTCTATGTTAATTGACGTTTTGGTTGGATTATATAATTGTTGATTTTAATTTGTTGAAATCTAAAAATTTCTATATAATAGGGAGCTAGTGTTTTTGTCGAAAAAGAAGCAAATCCAACGGGTAACATCAGAAGGCATTGGGGAATGAGGACACTGAATTGCAGCTGAGGGTGTGTTGAGTCACAGTACGTACCCCTTTGGCTGCGTATAAGATTGTGATAACCCGGATTTTCTTTTTATCTTAAAAATGCGTAAAATTTAAATTTTTTGGTAAATGACTAAAATCCTTATTAAAAATCCTTTTTTGTTAAAATCAAAGTCTAAAAATCCGATCGTCACTTACAATTCATTTCAATAGTCATAAAATCATGGAAAACTATAATTATAAAATCAGTGGAAACGAAATCAGAAATATCATTCAAAATATTGATTAAAGTTCAAGGTTAAAAGCATAACGTACTTAATATTCGAAATAAATATTCAAAATAAGAGTTAGGGCCATAATTAACGTTTTACAAAACATGTTTGTCGTTAAGCCCTTACAAAATAGATACTTTATTCTTCTCTTGAGCGATACTTCTACTCTAGTCATGTTTCATCCGAATACCCTGCAGGCTCCATGGGTAAGGACTCCTCCTCTGCTCCCAGTACAATCACCTCGTTTCCTACACCACAAGTAAGGACGTGAGCCTAATGACCTAGGAAAGAATTGAGTTATGCATTACACTTATGCCTCTATTTAAATCTTTTTGGAATGGAGGCCACCCAAACCAAGTCTTTCATTACGTTCGTTTGTTCATTCGTTCTTTACTCGTACTTTGAGTTGGAGATTGAAGGACCCATATGGGATGGTATAGTTGGTTGGATCCAACCTCCTGTGGGCAACTAGGTCCCATTTACGGAATATCATAGAATATAACAGCAAATTTAACAGCGATTAAACCATGTTAACATACATCGAAATTGATGGAAATTAATTACGGGACAACAGTGAATTCATTATCAATTAAATCGTATTAACATGCTTTAGAAATTAACAAGACTAACAATATACGATAGCTAAATAAACACGCATACGTGATATAAGATTCGCAAACTAAGAGATATGACAGCGAATCGGAACGTGCTAACATACTTCGGAATTGTTGGAAATTAATGACAACCTAACGTCGAATTTAACAGTGAATAAAATATGCTAATATGCTTCGGAATTGTTGGAAATTAATGACAAACTAACGTCGAATTTAACAGTGAATAAAACATGCTAATATGCTTCATAATTGATAGAAATTAACGATAACATAGTAGTGAATTTCACAGTGAATAAAACACGCCAACATGCTTCTTAATCGACAATATTCAGCAGTGTATAATCAATTAATAGAACATGTTGAATAATTAACTGATAGAAATGGGTTTGATTTATCACTACAAAGTAATCAACTAAGGCTAACTATGCATACTCATCTAAACACAACATAACTTAAACAAGTTTAACAACCAATAGCAAATGGTAACATGCTTAATAATTGAATACAATTGAAATGTGCTAATAAGTTGAAACGAGTTACTAATGGAAACTTGCTTACTAACAATTTATGGAAACATACTTAACAATTAATTTAGGGAAACATGATTAAAAGATCATATATGGAAATCTACTTAATGAATGACAATTAGAAATATGCCTGATGATTTAATATGATAAAAAACGTACTAAACGAATTGAAGCTAACTAAAATCAGAAGATTTATAGCTCCTAACCAGAACTAAGCGTAAAAAGCATTTATAATCTAACTCTACTATCTAACAAGTATGATGAGAAATAAAGCAGAGTTATATTCTGAAAATCTACTAACAATTTATTCATGCATACCCTTCCCTTTTAGACAATTCTACTTCAACAGTTCAAGCCGTAAGTCAGTTCATCATTCACTCGTCCATCACATGAGTCATCACATAAGTCATCGCAGTAAAAAGGGACTATAATAATTAAGTTTACAAAGGTCATAACCAGCTAGAGAAAACTACAACGAAGTGAAAAACAAACTACAGCAACAAAACAATGAAATGTACAAGATTAAATTATTAGAGGGAACTTCTTAGCTTAACTTATCTATGTTCATTTGATTCATTATTCATTACTACGTTCACCACATCATTG
Source organism: Begonia loranthoides (assembly GCA_022433065.1). Taxonomy (NCBI): domain Eukaryota; kingdom Viridiplantae; phylum Streptophyta; class Magnoliopsida; order Cucurbitales; family Begoniaceae; genus Begonia; species Begonia loranthoides. The sequence goes on along the minus strand of CM039480.1, from coordinate 25,091,311 downwards.
ATCTTTAACAAATGAAACTATTTGCAATAAGTTGATTTGCAGGAAATTAAAAGTAAGAAAATTGAATATGACTTAAAGAAAATGTTGCAGAAACAATTCAACCAAGAATAAACCCAACTTACGCACACTACTTGTGGGTAGGGCTTTGATGGCCAAACACACCCAAATCCTTACTCTTGTTGATGAATCAACTCACGGACAGCTGATTCTAAGACCACCCTTCACGCAGGAATTCTCTCCAGAGGAAAGAACTGAACAAGGAGGAAGAAGGAGAGACGTAGGAAAGGAATAAATAGACAGCTTACCTAGGGGAGACAAGACGCATGCCTAGGGAGGGAGGAGGGCGGCTTCCCATGTGATCTAAGCTAGAGAGGGCCACTTTTTCTCACCAAAAGATAGTGTATTCACTCGCTAAGCGACGAGTTGTCTGATTTTTAATCCCTTAATTTACGCAGATCTGGGCACTTTCGAACGAGTGTGGACATGATAGTCTCATCCGCATTCATCCAAATTAGTAAAATCCCAAGGCAGAATTGTACATTCAGACGCGCAATGGCGTCTGCACGAGTCCAAAAGTGACCAAAAATTGGACAGATTCAAAACACTCTCATCCGCGTGCATCCACTTCCATCCTGAGTCATTTGAGAAGTCTGGATAGAAGCAGGGCCTCATCCTCATGCATCCCAACCTGCTGGAGTGGCATCCTAAACATTTGTGAATGACACGTCTCGTCTGCATGTCGTTCGCAGTCGTCCAAAACTCCACGACACAGACAACATTAGGATGCAGAACCCTATCCTGATTCGTCTTATGGTCTTTCCATGTGTTTGCGAACAACTCCTCACGTCATCATGTCATCCGCACGCGTCCGTATAAGCTAAATTTCCATTTTTCTTCACATTTCTCTACTAAACTTTTGTCCACAATATTTTCCCCCATAAATACGTATCATAACTTAACAAGTATAAGTACGCCATGTAATATAATTATCTCCAAATTATTTGATTAGATCGCGTATACGAGGAAAAATAGCATCGGGGTGTTACATACTACCCTCCTTACAAAAATTTTAGTCCCAAAAATTTAGCTACTGAATAATTCAGGATACATGGCCCATATATCGTCTTCGTTCTCCCAAGTGGCCTCTTCGTGGGAATGATTCTACCATAAGACTTTGACTAGCGGGATTCGCTTGCATCGTAGCTCCTTTATTCTTGAGTCAAGGATCGAAACAGGCCTTTTATTGTAGCTTAAATTCGGCTGTAATTCGATATCATCGGAAAGGCTCAATACTTTTGCATCGCCTAGACACTTTTTGAGCATAGACACATGGAAGACATTATGTACGCCCGCCATAGAGTCTGGCAATTGTAGTTGATAAGCAACCGGTCCTATCTTCTTCGTGATTATATAAGGCCTCACATATCTTGGGTTGAGTTTTCCCCTCCTTTTGAAACAGACGACGCCTTTGAAAGAAGATATTTTCAAAAATATGCTATCTCCTTCATTAAAATCTAAGGCTCATCATCAATTATCTGCGTAGCTCTTTTGTCTGCTCTGGGCTACAATCATCCTCTACTTAATTAAGTTCACCAACTCTGCCATTTTCTGCACTATCTTAGTTCCATAAAATGTAGCTTCGCCCACTTCATCCCAGTGTAAGGGAGATCTGCACTTCCTTCCATACAGGGCTTCGTAAGGTGCCATGCCTATGGTGGCTTGGAAACTGTTATTATAGGCAAATTCAGCTAAAGGTAGTATCTTACCCCATCCAACTTGAAATTCCAATGTACAAGCCTGAAGCATATCTTCGAGCGTTTGGATCGTCTTTTCACTTTGGCTATCTGTTTCGGGATGAAATACGGTGCTAAACTTTAATTCTGTGCCTAGGGCTTTGTTGAGACTTTTCCATAATACTGACGTAAATTGAGGGTCCCTATCTGAAACGATAGAAACCGGAACATTGTGAAGTCGGATGATCTCTTTGACATATAAATCAGCAAACTGGTTCATCTTATATGTCATGGCTATTAGCAGAAAATGTGAAACCTTAGTTAATCGGTCCACGATCACCCAGATTGCATCGTGACCTCTAGCTGTTTTGGGCAACCCAGTGACAAAATCCATGTTGATGTGCTCCCATTTCCATTTTGGAATCAGCGATGGTTGGAGAAGTCCACTAGGTCATTGGTGTTCAGCCTTCACCCATTGGCACACATGGCATGATGCCACGTAGTCGGCAATATGGTACTTCATATTTGGCCAATAGTAGTGAGTCTTGAGATCCCAGTACATCTTGTTACAACCAGGATGGATTGAGAAATTAGAAGTATGGGCTTCACGTAGGATCTTTGTTCGCAAGGTTACATCGCTCGGTACATACCAACGATTATCATACTTGATTGTGCCATCAGCAGACACAGAATAGTTCCGATATGCAAGCAAGGTAGGATTAGATCTGAAATTCGCACATACAGAGTCGCCTTGCTGAGCTTCCTTAATTTGCTCAAGAATAGACGGCATCAAGGTCAGCTTTGCCAATACCACATCCAATTGTGCTGGAACCATCTACATATCGAGCTCCTGAAAGTCTTTTTGAAGTCCAGAAGGCATCTCTTCACATATCATGTCCATCACTATCTCCTTGGGGCTAAGAGTATCTGTGACAACATTGGCTTTCCCCGGATGATACTTGATCTCGCAATCATAGTCTTTAACGAACTCAAGTCATCGCCATTGCCGTATGTTTAATTCCTTCTGGATGAAAATATATTTGAGACTCTTGTGGTCCGAGTAGATCTCACAGTGCTGCCTGTATAAATAGTGTCTCCAAACTTTGAGAATGAAGACAATAGCTGCGAGCTCTAAGTCGTGAATGGGGTAATTCCGTTCGTGGGGCTTAAGCTGTCGGGAGGCATAGGCAATAACTTTTTTGTGGTGTAGGAGTACTCCGCTGAGTCCCTTCTTTGATGTGTCACAGTAGATACAAAAATCACCATCCTCCATTGGTAACGCCAACACCGGGCAGTTGTCAATCTGCGCTTTAACTCTTGAAAATTGTTCTCGCAATCGCTGGACCACCAGAATCAGACGTTCTTCTTGGTCAAACTAGTAAGTGGTAGAGCAATTTTTAAAAATCCATCAATAAAGCGCCTGTAATATCTGGCCAAGCCCAGAAAACTCCTTACTTCTCTGACATTCTTTGGTTGTGCCCAATTCATTACCGCTTGTATCTTTGACGGGTCCACTGATATACTATCTTCGGAGATCACGAGGCCAAGGAAGCTAAGTTTACTCAGCTAGAAATCACATTTAGAAAAATTTGCATATAATTGATGCTGGCTAAGAACTGATAAGGCCATCCGGAGATGTTCACAATGTTCTGCTTCCGATCGGGAATAGACCAAGATACCATCAATGAAGGCGATAATAAACTTACCTAGATACTCTCTAAATACTCAATTCATTAGATCTATGAAGGTTGTCGGGGCATTTGTCAACCCAAAAGACATAACCAAGGACTCATAGTGTCCATACCGGGTGCGAAATGCAGTCTTCGGTACATCATCAGGTTTAACCTTCAACTGATAATAGCTCGATCGAAGGTCAATTTTTTAGAATACCCTAGCACCGCTCAACTGGTCAAACAGATCATCGATCCTTGGCAGAGGATACTTATTCTTAATTGTTACTTTGTTAAACTCCCTGTAGTCGATACACATTCTCAGGGTTCCATTCTTCTTTTTTACGAATAACACTGGTGCGCCCCAAGGGGAATAACTTGGTTGAATAAATCCCTTGGTGACCAGTTCCTCCAATTGTACTTTCAACTCCCACAGTTCGGCCAGTGCCATACGATACAGATGTTTAGAAATAGGTTCCATACCATGCTGTAAGTTGATCTCGAATTCGATTTCACGGTCTGGGGGTAAACAAGGAAGATCGTCTAGAAAAACATTTGGGAAGTCACGCACTACTGCAACATCCTCTAGCTTAGTCTCCGTAATTGCAGTAGTATTAATTACATTGACCAAGAACCATTCGCATCCATTCCTCAGCAACTTGTCTGCCTTGAGTGCAGAGATAATAGTGAATTTCCCTTTCTCCTTGGTCCCATGGAAGGTGTGCAGTTCACTACTTGGAGGACCAAAATAGACCTCCTTTTTCTCACAATTGATGATTACATGGTGTTCAGACAGCCAATCCATTCCGATAATGACATCATAGACTTTTAAATCCATAATGATTAAATCAGTTTGAAATAAACGGCAGTTGATGTCCACTGTATAGGCCTTGAGCATTCCATCAGAGATCAAATGATCACCGGAAGGCAACAACACGCGATGCATGTAGCTCACACTACTGGAGAAGCAATTTGCTTGCTCACAGAACTTTGTGGAAATAAATGAGTGTGTAGCACCCGAATCGAAAAGGATGTAAGCAGCACACTTATTTATATAAATTGTCCATGCTAGGGTTATGTAAGTTATTTATTCTAAGGTAAAATTTCCTATGTCTTCTAGGGAAGGAAGCAATCATAAATGTATGCGTAATTATTATTTTAAATGAAGCGTACCTACTACCATTGATGGTTGATCGTCGTTCTGGTCGGGTCCGTACACCGCAAAAACTCGCGGGGCTATTACTCCTTCTCTACTATTAACTAGAGTAATTAGACAACTATATGTGTCGTGTCCCTCAGCACAAAACCCTAAACTTGACCAGGGTCTTTCTGTGATTTTCATGATCATTGAGCATCATCGTTATTATGTGATATGTTTAAGGCATGATGTGCCCAAAATCCATGAGTGACTCTATTTTCATTGAGATTTTATATGGTATAACAATGGTATATTTTAATTACTTACAACATTATAATGGGTTGTTTTAAACGCATGTCATTTTGTACAATTTTATAAAATGAATTTATGAAATATTATTTTATGATCAAATTTGTTTACTCATTATTTTTAATAAAAATGTTGAATATAAAATTTTAACCTTATAGAATTTAGTCAACTCAACCCAGATGACTCCCCATTTCATGACTTTATTAGCGAGATTTTCAATTGTTGATTCAGGAGTAATCTTGACATAAATTTTTATATTTTTTCAGACTTTTAAGAATTTTTATTTGAGAGTTATTTTTATGAGGTTAAATTTGTTAATAATATTGTAAGCCTATAATTTTATTATTTCCTTCAGCATAGGTATTTTTGTATTATATTGCTATATTAACTTGATATCACTTGTTAGACCTGTTTAGCCCGTATTTTATCAGGTTCTGGTTTTCTAATAAAATTTTAAGATATCTACTACTATTTAAGTTAATTGAAGATAAATGGTCAGATGATTCAGTTCTTTTGGGTTGAATCGTTCCCCGTCCTATCTCAGGTTCCTTGCAGTTTGTGACATGAAATCTTTCATCAAAGTTTAAATAAAAAATCCCAACGTAAATGTAACTCAATCATAAAATAAATATAAATCCTTCAACATTTTTCAACCATCTAAAAAGTCTTTTAAAAATATCTTAATTTAAGACAGAATATTCATATGCATAATAAAATATTTTTCTTCCGCCTTCACTTACAGGTCAATATCGCTCTAACAATGCCACAACCTTGCCCATGAGAGTGCTCATTCAACTGCAACTATCCTTCGTTTCCAACGTCATCCCAAGGACACCAACACTTTTGTAGATATATTTCATTATGCGGATACTAGAGGTGGCTAACGAGTCGAGCTGAGCCTAAAAAAGTCTGGCTCGTCGAGCTTGTCGAGTTTAACGAGCCGAGCCTAACGAGTCCGTCGAGCCTAACGAGCCGAGCCTAACGAGCCGATCGAACCTAATGAGCCTTAACGAACCGAGCCTAATGAGCCAAATATAGACCGTTGCTCAGCGAGTCGTTGAGGCCTTGAGGGTAGCAATGATCTGAAGACCGTTGAGTTAATCTCACTTAGAAAAAAAAAAGATCCACGTCCATTGCTGAAGATTGTTGTAAATTATTATTTTTCATGCTATTCTCCAAAATTTCATGTGTCTATTATGCCAATAAATCCTTAGACTATAACCAAAGTTTCATAACAGCCTTGATTCAACGATCTAAAGATTTTGGAGACTCCCTGGTGGCGATTCATCCTTGATCTTCGGGCAGACTCCCTGGTCGATCTTCGGGCAGCATCAATGTCAAAGCTTGAGCTCAAGAATGGCACCATCAAGAAGCAAACTTTAGTTCCATGAGAACTGGGAGAGATTGGCGCCTGCAAGTGAACTTTCGAAGAAGCAACAAAGAGAAGCGAGCTTTATTGGTCAATAAAAATGGCGTGGAGGTGGAGTTGCAGATACCGAAGCCAGCAGGGATACCACACCACACCGACGCCGGACGCGTGTCGACTTGCCGAGTTCTCTGGTCCGGCCAGGAGATTGGCGAATGGGCTCACGAGCCAGCCCACGGGCGAAGCTCGCGAGCCCGCTCGGTTACTGTAGTGGGCGGGCTGGAAGTCTAGCGGATACCAACACTTCCACAGATACTTACATGTCATCTCGCAGACACCAATACTTCTGCAGATACATTTCATTTTGTAAATATCATTCTGTGGACACTTACACACTATTCCTTCTAATTTTCCACATCAAACTATCCTAATCCTGTAACATGCTTAATAAAATAAATCTCATATTTTCATTAAAATGTAATCTCTCACTATGCAATGTATAAATTTCAAATTGTGACATTAATCATTCCATTTAAATTCCAAAATATCATGTCACACATGAAATTATTCGTGAAAATTTTTTAAGTGTTACAACATGTCAGCTTGGTCTTTCAAATATAGCTCTGCAATTCCAAGTTTAAGATGAGAAAGAATTTGATGGATCTCAAAATATTTAGAAGATTTTTGTATCCATTCATAAGAATCATCCCCGAAAAGAAAGGAAAATCAAGTTTTGGAAGTTGTGCATGGAAAGGTAACTTGGTTCATACAACATCCCTAGTTTTAAGAACAGCTACTATAGAACGGGACACCATCAAATGATCTGGTGGGGAATGACTTTTGTGATGAAAATCTGAGCGAGATAACACCATTTGTTTGGGAACTACCATTACGGTTGCGTGTTTAATAGAAGAATTTTGAATGAAATTTAGTACAATAGTTTCCAATTGTTCTTCGAGAGCTGTCAACTACTGCAAAAGATGATCAGATGCCTCAAAACATGTGAAAACAGCAGTAACAGTGGTAATAAATTCCTTGAGCTCAGAATCGAATCGCTAGAGAGCTTCTTCATTTGTCTTACTGTGGGTTTCAGCCATAGTCGATTATGACTGCACTGATACCAATTGATGTGAGAGAGTTGGTGAAGAGAGAAATGGAGATTAAGAAAAGAAAGTAATCTAGCGGGAAGAGTTATTTTGTACTAAATTTTTGAAAATTACAAGAAAGAAAATAGAACTAGAAAACAAGTTTACAATACTCAACGTGTGCTTTCTTCTCTTTACTGCTATTTATAAAGGCTTCCTCACCCAACTGTCTTCCACGTCAGCAAGTGAGACGGTACCATTTACTAGCTACCTTGCTATTAAAGCGATGAGTTTGTTTCTTTTTCCTCTTCCAACCTATGAAGTCAATATCGTAACAGTAGTTTTGTCGATTTCCTAATTTCAACTCCAAAATCTTAGGTAATTACTTCTAATTTTAGTTCTGAAATGAGAAATTTAAGTCCAAACATTGTTTGAACTTTTTGTTCGCATTTCCCCATTTTAGCTTCGTCGCATGTTTTCATTTTTATTTTCAATTTTTTTCAATTATTTTTCTTTTATTTATTTATTTTTAATTTTTTTAAATATTAGAACCAAACCGTGAAACACAGTTTGAATTGGTTCCTAAATCTCACAGTTCCAATTCCAATTTTGAGGAACTATGGACCACAGTTCAATCTCAATTTTGAAGCAGAACCAAACTGAACTAATCCGTGCCCAATCTTAATTAATAATACAACATTTCGTGATTTAGCTAAAATTGTCTGTCATTTTATGTATGAACGAACTGTTGTGAATAAACAATACGATTGAAAATGAATAGAATTGAAAAACAAGAAAAAACACAGATTTACGTGGTTCGGACAAATACAGTCCTACGTCCATGGAGATAATCGCCGATCACTTCAATTAATATTCCAAGAATACAAGAATGAAACTTTACAGCAAGAACACAGCAAAAAAAAATCTTCATGACTTTACAGAGAAAACCCTCTCTCACTTGAAAAAACCCTTTTTTCTTTTCTGAATCTTTTCTGCTGCACACAACATAACAACAATAGCGTTATATATATATATGTAAAATACACCATAACGGATGTCCAACACTCCAGAAAGGATATATATATAATGCACCATAACGGATGTCCGAAACTCCAGAAAGGACGTCCTTCTTACTGATTCTTAAGCATACGTTTGTTTCCCCGTTAAATGAAAGTCTGCCCCTTCACAATGCATCATTCGTTCTTCCTTTCCATCATAACAACCATCAGGATTTCTTACAAAAGACGCTCGTTTCGTCTGCAAGGGACATCCGTTCTTCAAAAAATGTTTTAACTTCACAATTCTCCACCTTGAAACATTTTTGAATCTGATCAGACGATTATAACTCTCAACAACAAAGATATCATAGTGAACATTAACTAAGTCTAAATAATACCTAAACTTAGCCATTGTCAAGACCTTCGTTAACATATCTACTGGATTATCCTCAGACTCCACTTTCTGCAAATAACTCTTTAGAGATAGGACAAACAGTTCCTTGTCTTCTATTTCTTAAGATTTCAAATCCAAGAATTTTCCTAGCTTGTCCCATATCTTTCATTTTAAACTTCTTGCTTAACTGAACCTTCAAGTGTAAAATAGCATATATGTATTTCCCTACTATGAGGATGTCATCAAAAACAAACTCATCAAAATTGTGTTCCACTATCGTGGAAATTGCTTTCACCCGCATAATTCTAAATTTCTGATAGCAATCATTGCAATAAACCACAATTTTCTATCACTCCACCCCATAGCTTCAGAATTATACAAATAAACAGATAACTAGAGAGCACGTGCAATTTTGTCTGCATATCCTAACCTTTGATCAGGTTTAATAACTCTTCTTAATCTATCCCTGGTGAGTTGATAATCCACCATTTTGTCATCATTATCATCATCCACTTCTACCTCCATTGACAAATAACAATTGCTATCTACTTGTAGATCAGTGCCAGCATGTTCAGTCTTTTCAGCATTTGACTTCACCTCAACCTGAATACCAGATGATGAGGGTAGACCCTGCTCACTAACATGCCCCAACTGTAAGTCCCATAGTTGAGTGTCCTTCTCCTGAGCTTCAATCTCACTTGATGATTCACCTGTGATTATCTTCCCTTGCAGAATGTATAACCCATTTTGCAAACTTCCTTCCATCACAGTAAGAATTTCTTTTGTAACTCTCAGAATTCCTTTCTCCAATTTTATCAAGCATCCAGAATTATCCAGCATCCCAATTGACAATAAATTTCTTTGGAGATTAGGAATATAGCTGACATTCTGAACTGTTTTTATACATCCATCAAACATCATAATCTGAATGCTACTTAAACTTCAAGTTTGCAGGATTGATTATTGTTGAGTAATACTTAGCCACTTGAACCTCCACTGAAATTGTGGAGCCATTTCTGTGTGTCATATGAAATGCACACCCAGAGTCTAAAACCCAAAGGTCTCTAGGATCAGCAACCGATGCAACCAATACTTTAGATGATTCATACCTATCAGTAGCTACTGAAGCATCTCTCTTTTCAATATTCTTTTCATTCATTTTAATCTTCCTCTCATAGTAGTCCTTCTTGAAATGGCCTTCTTTGTTACAGAAGAAACATCTTCTTCCAGACTTAGACTTTGATCGTGATCCGTTACTTGATCCACGTACAGTCAATCCTTCACCATAGGAGTTCTCCTTGGATTCAGTACGCCTTTGTACTTCCTTTGAATTTAAAGCAACTTTTACCTCAGACATTGTTAGGGTCTATTTTCCATATAACATGGTATCTACAAAGTGCTCATAGATCTTAGGCAAAGAACTTAACAGAATGATGGTTTGATCTTTCTCATCAATTCTGATGCCTATGCTGTTTAAATCCATAATTATCTTGTTGAAGTTGGCCGGGTGTTTACGCATTTCCTTGGTATTCTCTATCAGCAGTGTATATAGTTTCTTTTTGAGATATAGTCGGTTTGCTAACGACCGTTTCATATATAGTACTTCAAGTTTCATCAATACCGTTAATGCATCCATTTTTTCAGTGACTTCGCGCAATACTTCATCACCAAGACTCAACATTATCGTACTGTGAGCTTTTGTCTCAATATCCATAGCTTTTCTTGTATCGGTTTCTTGCAGCTTCAACATGACTTCTTTATCAATTGTCTGAGCCATACCTTGATGCACCAGCAAGGCTTTCATTTTGATATGCCAAAGACTAAAGTCATTGTTCCCTGTGAATTTCTCCACCTCCAACCTAGCCATCGTAAATCTTGAAAAATAGACTGCTGATTGGAAGAATAACAACCGTATCTTTGATCCACGCTCACCGCACCAATTGTTGTGAATAAACAATATGATTGAAAATGAACAGAATTGAAAAACAAGAAAAAACACAGATTTATGTGGTTCGAATAAATACAATCCTATGTCCACGGAGATAATTGCCGATCACTTCAATTAATATTCCAAGAGTACAAGAATCAAACTTTATAGCAAGAACCCAGCAAAAAACAATCTTCAAAACTTTACAGAGAAAACTCTCTCTCTCTCTCTCTCTCTCTCTCTCTCTCTCTCGAAAAAGTCCTTTTTTCCTTTCTGAATCTTTTCCGCCGCACACAACATAACAGCAATAGCATTATATATATAATGCACCACAAACAGACGTCCGACACTCCAAAAATGATGTTTGTCTTACCGATTCTTAAGCGTTTATCTGTTTTTCCGTTAAATGAAAGTTTGCCCCTTCACAATGCGTCATCTATTCCTCCTTTCTGTCATAACGACCGTCAGAATTTCTTACAAGAGACATCCGTTTTGTCTACAAGGGACATCCATTCTTCAAAAAAATATTTCAACTTCACATGAACAACAAGAAGGCAATAACTAAGATGGATTATTGGATTGTGGAATGCAAACATTGTGACAATAGATAGAGTGCCGTTGAATCTTAGGCTCAATTGGAGCAGGCCCAAAAGCAGTAGAATTCAGTTAACGTTATCTCAAAATAATTGAAATAAATATAGAATTTCTTCCCACAAAAATAAAATAAAAAAGGGTTTCACCAGTTACACATGAATGAAACTAGGAATTTGCTTAGACAATCATTCTAATAAAAAAGGCTAGATTGGGCACTTGCTATGTTCATTCTTTACAAAATGATTAACATTGTGCTCATCATCATTAATCCTCCCTTTTCCACATATAATTGCTTTCTTTTTTATATTTTTTGCACCTTCTCTCCAAACTTTACATGCAATACAACTTTATCAATTGGTTAAGCGTGTGTGTGTACATATATATATATATATATATATATATATATATATATATAGAAAAGCAGATGTCAAACTAACTTAGATTTGTCCAACATATTTCTCGCCAACTATATTTATGTCAGGTGTACAATGCTAATGATGCAGTGCTTATGGCCTGAGCTGGGCAGGACTTGGCTGGATCGGGCCGGGCACTCGGCTGGGCGGGATCGGAATTGGGTGGGCAGGGCTGGATAGGAAGTTTGTTTAATCTAATCAAATGGTCAAAATAAGGCGGCTAACAGCAGTTCTCAACCTCTCATACAATAAATGATGTGAATGACATAATCAAATAAAACACATAAAGGAAGTTCTATTTAATTTTTTCCTCCTCTTCCCCTACAAATACGGACTATCATTTTACACATTGAACAATCTTTGTATGCTTCTAGCTAGAAATACTCCACGTTATGCGATGTTTATTCTATCAATTTTTTATAATTCAGTATTTAAGTTATTAACGAAAATTATTTAAGAATTGACTTATCAGTGATATTATAGTACAGTGGTTATTTTGTTAATTTTCCTTATTTATAAAATAAAATATTATATATATTTAATTTTGATTGTTATTAGTTCGAATGAGATTAAAGTTACTTTTAAACGTGCACTCTAGTTTTATAATATAATTTTACATTACGTGGAAATATTTGCAGGTCATAAATATATGGTAGATAAAATTTACTATTTAAACGTGTACTATTGTACCAAACAAATTTTATTTGTGTTTTATATTTGTAATTAAATTTATATGAAGATTAAGCAAATAAATCCAAAAACACTGCTCTTAGCTTTAGAAAAGTAAGCACTAATCAAGATTAATTAAAAATATAATACGAATAAAAGGGTCTTTAAATTACTTTTTGGTGGCTCAAGAAAGTGGGGTTTAAGTACATAAAAGCATAATTAATTAATTAATTAATCAATGGGTGTTATCATAAATCCTTCACATCACATGTGAGTCATTAGTTCTCTCAACTTCATGCTTCAAGTGGTAGATGCTATCATTTTATTTTATTGATTAACAATTTAATAAATTTTCTGAGTACGTAAGTCGTTCGTGCATATCACTCTATACTTAAACATAAATAAGTACAATCAATCACATCACTTTGAAGCTTTGAAGACTATAATTGTTGACAATCTTAAAAGTTTGTCGTAATTTCTTATTACACTTGAGTATTTTTTATTATCAAATTTTAAAAATCTTAGGACATCCTATTCTATTGAGAAATCTTTAACTTTTTAATTTTACAAAATTAGAAAAAATTTATCTTTTTATTGGCTCTCCCGAGTTGTGAGACAAAACTCCTTATAAATTTATGTATTTTTTGTGGCAGTCTATCCTGTGAAGGTAAGAACGACAAAAAATACTGTTGATTGTGAGAATCCAACCCATATCATTAGAGGTGCACAGTCTCACATTACTTGGAAGAGTATAAAATAAATAATTTATAAGTAGAGTTCTCTTCTCTACCTAGTACAACGTGTTTTTGGCTAACTCCAAAAACAAAACCATGCAGGCTTATATCCAAAGCGTACAATATTGTACTAGGAATACTGTGAGAGACTCCATAAATAGTATTAGAGCCAATTTCCAACTGGAGTGTGGTTGACAAAAACGTCAGGCCCCCAATGGGGGAGATTGTGACAGTCTGCCCTATGAAAGCAATGACAAATTAAGATGTTGTTGATTGTGAAAACTCAGTCCATATTAATGGAAGTGCACAATCTCATATCGCTTGAGAGAGTGAAAAGTGAATAATTTATAAGTAGAGTTCTTCTTCATACTTAGTACAACGCGTTTTCGACTAACTCCAAGAATAAAACCATGTACATTTCGCCTCAAAATAATTAATATTATATTATGAGCATTAGGGGACTCAACATTCTTATTCTTTATTCTTTATTCAATTTTTTAGAACAATTTCTATGAAATGTCCAGATTCTCTCTCATGAATAAGAAGTGTTCTCTTCGGCCTTTGCTCCTAGTCCTCGTTTGGGATGTTTTTTAGCCATTAAAAGTGATCATTTGAATAGTGTCCGCTAATTGAAATTTTTACTATTTTTACTAATTATGATCAATTTTGAAAAGGAAAAAAAATATAATATTAATATTAATTATAAGCTCAACTTTTTGAAATAAATCATAATTTTTATTGTTTTTGCACCTTCTAGTTATTTACTTTTTATATACCTTATTTTGTTTTTTTTTTCCCAATTCCAACTTTATTCGCGATAAAATTGAGTTTTTAAAATTAAAAAAAAAAAATATTATGTACGTATATACTATTTGCTATTGCAATAGCAAAGAAGTCATATAATTTACCAAATATTTAAGTTTTACTAGATCATTTTTTATAGAAAATTTGTAAGATAACATGAGTTTTTAATAACCAATTATTTTAACAACACAACTATGAAATCCCTTAGTGCTCATAGTACAATATTATCCATTTTGGGCCGAACGTTATCCCAAAACGTATTGTACTTGGTAGAGAATAGAAATTTGCTTATAAACCATTCATTTTTCACTCTCCCAAGCGATGTAGAATTGTGCACCCCCACAAGTATAGGTTGAGGCTTCACAATTAACAATATCTTGCCTTCACATGGCAGATTGCCACAATCTCCCTCCTTTGGGAGCCCGACTTCCTTGTTGGCCTTACTTCTGGTTGGAAATTGGTTCTGAAATCATTTATGGAGCCCCTCAATGCATCTAGTACAACATTGTCCACTTTGGGCAAAACTCGCACCATTTTATTCTTGGAATTAGCCCAAAACGCATTGTACTAGGTAGGGAGGAGAAATCTACTTATAAACCATTCATTTTTCACTCTACCAAGTGATATGGGATTGTGCACCCACACTAATATGAATTGAATCCTCACAATCAACAGTATCTTTAATTGTGCTTGCCTTCACAGGGCAGGTTGACACAACAACTAACATTAAATATTGAAAAAATGAAAGTAGTACAAAACTGACCATTATTCTCTTTAAGGCTAATTTTAATCATATTCTAGGATACTTCAAAAAACTATGAGATTTAGTCCAAAAAATTCTACTTTAACTAAAACCGGGTCTTCATGTCATGATTTGATCATCTTAGATTTGAACAACATTGTTATTGCGCTTAACAAAAACCAATGTGACAATTCTCAAAACTTGTAGTGCATCAAGAGATAATTCTACTAGAGAAACATGTAGCGTAGATTCATGTTCGGATTCACTTTTAATCTCAATAATGCTTGCCAAGATTCCGAAAATTCTTCAATCTCAAATAAAAATCTTAATTGAATATGGGATTTGTCAAAGCCAGCTTTTATCTTTCCTTAATTTTTTGTGTGCTTACGAGAATCTTTCCCACATCTTTACTCAAGTCATGATTTTGTTTAGTTGAATCTTAATTCGATAACATCTTTTTTAGGTACTTGAGTTTGTGTTATTCTCGAGATTACTGAGAATCAAAAACCTGTTTGGTCAATACTTCCACAAACTCGTGCTTGTAACTATGATAACACGAGCATCTAATGAGACGTTCTTTTTTCATATGGGAATTTTCATACTATAGGTTAAGAAGAGTAAACATAAAAATGAGACAAACCCTTTTAAGTACAATATCACATCAATAATTTTGTCAAAAAAAAACATTGTTTTATACAATTGTAAACTAGAAAACATGGTCTATCATTCACAAAAATCCAGTGAAGTCTAGATGTGCATTAAAATATAAACGTGGGAAAGGATAAGACTCAGCATTCTTCCACTTGGGGAAACTATACATATAATATATTTTTTATGTGTAACCTATTAGTGACTAAGAGGTATACATTATATAATATAGATATAGATATACTTCCTAGAAGTTAGTAATTGAGTTGTACTTTTTGGGATGTATAAATTTAGAATTTAATAATAACAATAATGTTGCTTCTCATTCTAAAAAACATGGCCTGAAATTGATTTAAAAGAAAATGGTGCATCGTGATGTGCTTTCTTGATGATCGAATGGATTTTGGATTTATTGAGTTTAAGGAAAAATATATTTTAAACACTTTTTTGAAACAAAAAATATATATTAATAATTAAATTAACTTCAACTTAATATCTTAAAATTTTTAGAATAGTCTGTTGATGAATCATATCAGGAAGTTCTAAATTCTTCGATTGTTGGCGTTGCAGAAAGTTAATTTATTTAAAATTAAAATATAAACGTGTAAAACATTACTAAAAGGAATTTATTTACACTCCAGAGATGGGCTAATAAATTCAAATGATTAAATCAAATTCGATCATATTGTTGAATTGTGTAGATTATAAAATAAGTGTTCGAATTTGTGTGAGAGAAATGGTTGTCTGCAAACTGTTCTTCGGATCAGGGTTCAGGCGGCTCTCGCTGTAAAATTACGACATGCTTTTCTTTATTAACATCAAGCTATGGTCTCCTTTTCTTTTCTAACACCTACTCTCTCTCTCTCTCTCTCTCTCTCTCTCTCTCTCTCTCTCTCTCTCTCTCTCTAAACCTTTAGTATTACAGAGTTTTCTTGTTCTTTCCTGATAGATAAATAAGACCTACTTATGAACTGGGTCTGGCTTTTGGTTTCCTGTCATCAACTGATCTACTGTCTGTTTTTATAACAAAACCATCATCTACAAAGTCTAAAAAGCAGTTCACTCTTTCCTATTTCTGAACTTGCAGTACATTCAGGTATCTACATAAACATATACGAGTTTTTCTGGGTGATCTAGTTCTTAGGCTAAGTAGATTAAAATAATTAAAATAGTTAAATAGTTCTTAGGCTTTTGTTCTTCCTAGATTGCAGAGAGTTATGGATAGTATAATTTGGCTGATTTAAAAGTCTCTTGAGATTTAGAATTATGTCAGCTTTATTGGGTTCTTCCTCTTCTGTCTCATTTTGATGATCTTGTGTAAGATATAAGAACAAGCCCTTAAATTGATCTTCTGTGTTTTTTTTTTTTTTTTGATCTTTTAAAGTGAGAGATCAAGAAGAACGGATCGATCGACGAAGACGATAATCGGTGAAGAGAGTAGCCAGTCATGTCAGGTTCTCGTTTTTCTCACCATCTTCTCGGATCAGAACTCCAATTACAAAGATCATCTCAACCCGGGCATCTTTCAGATTGCAAGGACGACTCACCGGAAAAAGACGACGGGAAAAAGGGCATGGGAGATGCAGGGATGAGCAGTTCTTCATCAGGTCGGAGGCCTCGTGGTCGACCTGCAGGCTCCAAAAACAAACCTAAACCGCCGATATTTATTACTCGAGACAGCCCAAATGCTCTCAGATCCCACATTTTGGAAGTAGCTTCAGGCTCCGACATCGTCCAATCGGTTACAAACTACGCCCAGAAGCGCGGTCGGGGAGTCTGCGTTCTCAGCGGGTCCGGCGGCGTCACAAACGTAATCCTCCGGCAGCCATCATCCCCATCAGGTGGTGTAATTACACTTCACGGCAGGTATGAGATATTATCACTCAGCGGCACGGCATTGCCTCCTCCAGCGCCGCCTGGGGCTGGCGGCTTGACGGTGTACTTGGCCGGAGGGCAAGGTCAGGTGGTCGGAGGAATCGTCGTGGGACCACTAGTTGCTTGCGGCTCAGTGGTTCTGATGGCTGCTTCGTTTGCGAATGCAGTTTACGATCGGTTGCCAATGGAGGACGAGGATCCAGCCATTCAGATTCCTCCAGCATCTGAAACTTCTGGGGTGACAAGCGGTGGAGCGCAAGTAGCGGGCGACGGGGGAAGTGGAAGCAGTGGAGGAGGAGGCGTTCCCTTCCACAATCTAGGAGTGAACGTGGGAAATTATGGCTATCCTGGTGATCATATTTTAGGGTGGAGTGGCTCTGTATCTGCATCAACATCGAGACCTCCATTTTAGATCCCATTGTTTCTCTCTTTGATTTCATCATATTATCAAATCTGAACTGTAAGAAACTGTGGTTCTTCATAATAAAAAACTGTTGGACAGTTTTTGGTTGTTTGTTCGTGGTTTTCAGCCAGGGATACTGGTTCGTTCTTCACCGTTTTCTGCTCGTCTTGCCCACTACAAATAAAAGCCTTTTTTCTCAAGCAATTTGTAACCATCGTTACCGAAGAAACTACGGCGGCAATTTTCTCAACCGCCGCCGTAAATTGAAGCGGGTCATGCTGTAGTAGGTCTACTGAGTGAAGAATCAAGGTGAAAATGTGTAAGTGTAAGGTTGAAAATTAATTTAGATTTAATAAATTAATTGTTAAATAACATCATTATTTTTTAGTTACTGGAATTGTTTAGTGTCTCCTACGTTGAAACTTAGAGAAAATTGAAGAAAATGTCTGGTGAGAGAAACATTTTGAGAAGAGAGACAATTCTTGTTGAAGGTGTTTAATAGTGTTTGACGATTTTAGATAAGTAAAATTCTTTTGTTGTAGTGAAAGTTTTTGGACAAAAATCAAGTTTTGACAACCGAGTTGATTTAGGTTTGATATTCTATAAAATTGGGTTGTATAGCTGCAATTTTGGATTGAAAAGTTTGGAATTTCAGACGTCTTCAAAGAGGTAAACACTGGTTTCCATTTTGTAATTGTTTGAATTTTGGATTCAAATTTTATTGGAGAACTTGGATGTCAAAATTAACTTTAAAGTAAGAATTTTTTTTGTGGTAAAAGTTGAAGTTTTTGAGGTGCTAGGACAATTCTATGTCGTAGACACATCTCTTCAAAAGCACAGGCTTTTGCAGAAATGCATGTGTGTGTGGAAGCGAAGCTTTTTGTTAAAGCATGCAGAAGGCACATGTCTGTGGAAGCATAACGCATGCATCCGCAAAAACGAAGGTTTTTGTGGTAGTACCCAGAAGACACGTGTCCACAGAAACAAAGACTTCCGCCAGAGCTCATTGAAGGCACGTGTCCGCGGAAGCAAGGGCATCTATGGAAACACACACATACGCAGAAGCAAAGGCTTTTGCGGAAGTGAACAATGAGGACAATGCTTGAAGAGTGGAGGTCCGACGGTTGACCAAACTTATAACAATGAGAAAAATTTTGAGAGTTGAAAATTTTGGGGATTTTTCTGTAAGTTCTCCAAGTATGTTCCTATTCTGATTATGAGTGTCAACAAACTTTTAAAAGTTTAGAAAAAAAAATGAATTGATATCGGTTGTTTATACTTTGATAAGTTTAAAAGATTAACGAGAGGTTCAGACTCCTTTGATTCTTGTTTATTTGGGTGTTGACTTCGGTAGGCAAGTTCGAGGTAGAGGTTTATTTTTTATGTCTGACATAACATTGTTTTGTAAGACTTTATTTTTGAGACGTATTCTTTTATCAAATAACGTGCTCATTTTATGACCATTGATTTTTGGTACTATTATGTATTTTTCACCGAACATGTTTTATTTAAACATGCATATTATTTTATTGATCATCTTGGTTGAGTAAACCAAGTTTTGTTGACTTGAGAAGTGGTCTTGTTTTCTGTATGCATATTCGACCATTAGAGAATGTGTTTGTCTGTGTTAATTAAAGCAATGAGACAACTAACTGTGTCTTCTTTTCGTGGTTTTAGCGATCGTCAAGTAACACCATTACTATTTATGCTTATAGTATAGTGTGTCCGGAATCAGTGAGTAACTCTATTTTCATTAGGTTTTTCATAATGTATGTACCACACTATAATTGAGTGTTTTATCATTTGCCCTACTACCTATTTTGTAAACTTTATTTATCTCAAATGTTTTATGTGGTGTGCTCTCTATTTTATTTTTTTTTATTTATCATGGTACATAAATCTTTACCCCTATTGAGTTTAGTCAACTCACCCCAAAAGCATTTCCCTCAGATATTAGTTTGGAAGATTCTTAGTTGCCGATGCGGTGGTGAGCTCGGTGATTTATTGTTTTACTTCAATACTTTTCCTTTCGAGAGTATCTAGTGAGGTTGGATTTTGTTTAAAACTAGTGTTAGAATTTTACTATATCCTTTTAATTCTAGCATATTTTTCTATTATGGACTAATATTACTGCTTTATCACTATTAGACTGTTGGTTTAGCCCTTTTGGTTTGGGTCTTGACAATTTCAATTAATTTGAGTCTTCTTCTACTTTTTAAAGTAACTAAGTTTTAAAAAGTTGGGCAACTCGATTCATTTTTTGGTCCAGTCGTTCCATATTCTGTCTCAGATCATCTTAGGGGCGTGATAGAAATTTTGATATCAAAGTCAGGTTGACATCTTGAAAAATGAAATCAATAAGATAAATATTGTAGTGAAATACAAGAGATGAAATCACTATACCTAAAAACGTAGTACTAAAACCTATTTGAGTTAGGGTGCTCTTTGGAAGGCATCTTAAAGTCGTTCGCTAGAGGATGATGATATTTCCCTATCCGTACACGTGTAGTTTAAAGTAGTAAAAAATTTAGTTAGAAGCGGTATGGCGTACGTTTTGTAAATCGTTGAAGAAAATCTTTATAAATATATGAGTCTGTGAACTCTACGGGATTGTGTGTGGGCCTGTGTTGTTCGAACATTAAAAATTCATCTTAGGATATAGTTCAAAGTCTCAGTTCCTTTTTTAAAATTCAAAACTCGCTGCGTTATATTTGGAATTCATAAATTTGAGTTAGGACATTTCGTTCGTAGACTTTGGTTCAGTGACGAATTGTACATGTTTCCTTGGTTTCTAAAACTATTAGTAGAAAGTTTGAATAAGTCTTGTTTTGTGGGTTTTAGACTTAGTGTAAGTTTCTGTGTTGGCGGTTAGGAATATTTGGACCAAGAATTAGAGTCGTTCAAGTGGAGAGACGACTTCAACAGAAGTTTCACTAATCGTAGCTTGTTTCGAAACTACTTAGAAAGAGATTGTAAAGAATTTAAAAGCCAATGTCATGAAGGCGTAGCATGAAATTGGCTCCAATACATTTTCTTTTGAAGTAAAGAAGGAAAATTTTTAAGAATGAAATGGTTGGTTGAAAGAATGAAATTGAGAGAATTGGATAAAAAGTTTGGTGTGTAACGTGAGAAGTAGATGTACCATAATTCGTAGAAGTTATGATTTGATTTATGAGGAGTTCTCAATTTCTAAAAGATCGCACCAAGTTGTGAAATTGGCATATAATACTAAGATGATTAGTCACGGTTGATAGAGCTGCAAGTTTGGAAAGTCTTGGAGGTTTTGGAATTATTTTTAGTCAAACGAGTTCAGCTTCGCTTCTAGAAATCTGGTTATTTTCAAGAATATTTTAAAGCTTGTGATTGGATTGGACAAGACATTTTTTTTTTCTACGTAAAAACAATTATCTTGAGGATTATAGTAAGACAATTTTAACCTTTTCCTTTATTTTAAGGCGTTGAGAGTTGATAAAGAGATGTTTCATATTAAATATAAAATGATGACATATGATTATTACACACAAATAAATGGTGAGCTTTTGATTTTGCTTATGTTTAGTTGTATGTAATCACATATTTTGACTGGTTAAATGAGTATAAGACTAAATTTAATTGTTGTATGAAGAGTGCGACTCTTCAATTAGTGAGCGGGCAAGTTGCTGCTTCGCAGAATGTTTCTCACATTTAATGTTTGTTTGTGCAGCCCTAGAGACTCAAGCATTATGGGGGTATGCTTGCTATTAACAACAACTAGGAGTTAGTTGGCAAGATCTAGTTTTGTAAATTGATACTGTGTGTCATGAAGTTTTTCTTGCGGATCTGCCAAGGTTACCACCCTACCGTGAGTTTGAGTTATCTACTAATTTTGTCCCAATACTGCTAAGTTTGTATTGCTTCGTACGAGATGGCTTAGGAAAAGTTGATGAGCCTTGATAGTAGTAGAATAATTTTATGTGTAATGATGTTCACTTATAATATATCACTATGAGAGATATCTTTTTTGTTACTTGGTTGGACATCGAACGGTTTGTTTCCAATGTTTTATTTAAGTGCCAAAAGTTTGATCATGTGGCAATTAATATTTATTATCTATTGTTAAGGAAGAGTATCGTGATCGATCAGTTGGGAAGATCAATATAATTTGCCATAAATCATTTTAGATTAGACTATCATTAGTTGAAGATCTGCTAAAGTAATATTGGCACGGTTACCTTTTTGGGTTGATATGGACATGTGGAGTTTAAGGTTTTAACGTTTGGTTTGACTAATTAGTGCTATAAACATAGTGAAGTGAAACTTCAAATCCTATTGGGTTATTTTCTTAAAGTATAAGGAAAGTCTGAGGACTTTGTTGCAATTTTTTTTAAAAGATCATCAATGGTAAGCTTAGTGTAATTAGATGAAACTATTGAATGATAAGTAAAATTTTTTAGACATATTGAATTTTGGAGTCAATATCTCATTTGGTTTCGACTTAAATGGTGATTATGTTAGATTGAAACTACTAAGGAGCACTATTAAAGATCTAGGATTTCTTGTGTTCAGATAATTGCATTGTCATTTCATCACAATTATTTCATCTATTGTTGGTATCATTAAGTAAGCCTACAAGAGAAACGTCAAATTTGGTTCAAAAGGAAAACCGTTAGTTAGTTTTTGAAGAGTTGAAGGTCAAAAGGGCTACTGTGCTGTTTTTGGCAGTACCATATGTGTAACACTTGAAAAATTTACACAAATAATTTAATATATAATATGGAATTTAAGAATTTAAATGGAATAATTATTGTTTTAGTTAGAGAATTATAGTAAATGATTAAAAATATTAGAATTATTACTTAAGTTACGGAATAAGGAAAATTGGTGTGAAAGATTTTATTTTTATAAAAATATAAGATTTATTAAGTAAAAGAAAGAATTAGGAAAGCAAGTGCAGAAGAAAATTTCAAAAAAAAGGTAAGATGTCCATGAAAGAATTATTGTTATTAAAAAATATTAAATTTATCAAATAAGAAAAGTTGGGTATAGAGTGATATAGGAAAGAATAATGCCTAACATGTTGGCGTAAGGGTGCATGTAGATTAGAATGGGTTCACGGGAAATTCGTGTCTGCAGATTTTTGTTGTTTGCGAAGAAATTGTATATATAGTAGACAATTATTGGTGATAATTAGGAGAGTTGGCAACCGCGGCGAAAATGTTAGGATCTGTGAAAGTGTTAGTGTTTGCGGAAGCGAGATATCTGTGAAGGAAATGAATACGGGGTAGACAATTATTGGCGATAATGCAAAAAAGTTTGTGTTTGCGGCAGATAAGTAAAATAAGCAAAACGTTGTCGTTCAGATTAAGTATCCGCTAATGACGAGGATCTGTCAAAAGGAACGTGTTCATGGCGGATAAGTACTGATGCACTAATGGAAGGAGTTAAGGGAAAATATAACCTGGGCGATTGATAGTGGTTAGAGTTTAACGTTCAGTGGCTTCACAAAAGAAAAAGGCAGTCGATCAGCAGCTATGGAGAACGACCAAAATTAATATAGATTCGATCATCTACAACTTCCACGTTGAATAGCGATCAAACGGCTAAAGGAGGCGAGATCGACTGGTTGAAGGAAAGTTTCTTTACTTGGCAGCAAAACCACTTTAGGAAACTCCGACTTTGGAATTCAATAACTTGCTGAATTTCGAAGCTTCTTTTAGAAAATTTGGACAACAACTATGTTGATGAATGAAGAATAACTCCTCCAAAAATAATGGTAAGAGCATCATGGATTTGGAAATATGCACGGATGCCTGGACGTGGCCTATTGATCGCGCCCTTTTTGGTTAGCCACCGTTCTATTCTTGGTCAACCGCGACTGGGCCGATTGCCTAGGGATGGTCCTAGGTCGATTGCAGGAGGTCCTTGGTTGACCCCACAGTGTATTTTGTCACATTTCTTTAGTCGTCTATGTGTTGGTTGGGTTCCAAGACTTGGTATAGGACCTCTCCACTTGTCCCTTGTGACTCTTTGATGGAAATTCTTGTCATTTGACATGATTTTAGACTTGGCTTGATTTATAAATTTTGAGTTGATCTCTAACAAAGTGACACTCGCTTGACTTTAGCTGGGTCTCCTCGAATGTTGAGTCTCTGATGGTTGTGGGTGTGTCTTGTCGACTGCTGTGAGGTTCCGGTTGACCGTCAATATGTCACTCGACATTGAATGGTCTCAGTTGAGCGTCTTTGAGTTTGGTTAAAGCTGTGAGGTCCAAGTTGACATTCGCTTTTCCTCGACGACTGTTGAGTGGTCTCAGATGACCACTATGATGCCTTGTCGACCATTGTTGGGTTCGAATGGCCTCAGCTATGTCTTTTCAACTGGTAAGTTGTTTCGGTTAAACATTTTGTGTTTTGTCGAATTTTACTGTGTTTTGTCAATTGGTGGGTCTTCTTGGTTGTCTATTGAGGTGTTGGGTCGATCGTGGTTATGTTTTCGTCGACCACACTGTTTTGTTTCATGGTGTTGGGTTTAGCAAACTCTGTTGGCTTCACCAACCATACTTGAGTTTTGGTTTGGTTTTGTGTTTCGGTCTAGAACTTTTGGGTATTCTTAGATTTGATTTTCGGTTTTGGACTAGTGGTTGTCTCTATAGATGTTCTTGGATTTTTAGTCTTGTTTGGCCCTTATCTGTTATCCCTTGTGTGATAATTAGGATGTTGACATCAACCTTGTTATAGGTTCTGAAGATGTCGCTACTTTTGACCCTCACTTCCGATAACGCGTGGAGCTGTCTAGTTGGTAAGGCTGTTATGGTTGTCATAGAGGTAAGGATTTTATACTTTCTACACTACATTTCATCTTGTTTTCAAAATGGATATTTTGTGGGATACCACACTTAAATACCTGACGGGAACTGTTCAACAACATGTCAGTTTTTATGTATACGTATGTTTCTCACGTGTACTTTATTGTTCATGGTTCTGTTGATATTCTGTGCATATGTGTATATATATTGGGAGGATAAATCCTCTTAATGCTTTAGGCAGTTTTTGGTGCTAAAGTATCACTAGGCTATCTCATACAATCTTCTACTATGAGAAGATTGCTTGTTTGTACGTGCGAAAGTGTGATAGGGTATTGGTTATATGTCCTTGGGTTTCAAGCCCTTGATGTCGAAAGGGTAATAGGGTAGTGATGACTTGTCCTTGGGTTTTGAGCCTCATAACCTAATTAGAGTTTTTAGTCACACTGATTGAAGGTTGTTAGTCACTGAGTTTTGTCATCCTAGGATCGTTCCATTTGATGGGTGGCATTACAGCTCGTAACTCCGCTCGTCAGCAACCCTCGTCAATTTGAAACCTATAGGTAGCTAGTTGAGAATTAATCTATCGCCGACAACCTTATGTGTTACCACAACTATACAAGTTGTGTCGGCGTTGAGTTTTGGCTCATCGGCAACTAGAGTGACGTGTTAGATCTTTGGATCACCGTCATTTGATTTCCTCTGTCTCATGAGATGTTGCTTTTGACAGATTGCCAACTTTATGTGGTGTGTGCAGGATGGGTCTTTGTGTGACAATCCCTTTTCACTTATGACATTTTTGCACGAAAAATGATGTTGGCATATTTTGCAATGTAGATGTCTATGTATATAGCAGGTTTTGATGAGGCCGCATCGAGAGTCATGGGCTGGTTAATAAAATGATAAAGAGATTTTAAATGATTTTAAATCCATGTACGGTAAATGAGAAACATGACAATGGTTTTCAAAAGGATGAGAAAAACAGTTTTTTGCATATATTGCATTTAGTATAGATTTCCCTACTGAGTTTATCACTCACCCTTTAGATTATATTTTTCCCAGGGTTAGAGAGTGTGCACAATATTTGTTTACGCGGTTCGACAAACCTGCCGACGTCCACTCTCCAAGATTCCACTTGGAGACCCACTCAACTATTGGCTTACGGGTGTCAATAAAACCGTTTACAAATTGACTATTAATGGGGCGTCACCTTTGACTAATTCTAAGGTCGTCAACCTTTGACTGTTTTGGGCAACACCCTTAATTTGACTATTGCGGGGAGTCACCCGTTGATTTAACTTACGGGCGATCAATCGAGCCTATGACTATTTTGGGGCGTTACCCTTTTGTGATGAATTCTTAGGGAATCACCCTTTACAATTAACCACAGTATAGAATACGAAAATTAAGCTCTAAACACTAATCTGAATTCTCCCAATATTAACTCGCAAGTTTATGGATGGGGAGAATTGGATTTACAATAGCTCAGAGTGTGTATGAATCGAGTCTTGAATTTGGCAAGGCTTCACCGTGATTCTCCGTTCCTTGTTTTGAGCTTAAAGTGCTTATTAATTTATAGACTACAGATTATTTGGATCATCCTCAATGTTTTTGGTCGATCACATATAGTCGTTGCATATTTAGCCGTTGAAACTTCAACCGTTGGAAATCTATCCGTTAGCAAAGTCTGGACTTTTCGGTCGCAGAGCCTCGATCTCTAGTCGTCCGAAAACACTTGGAGCTCTCTATTCTGCTTTTTCAATCGCCTCGGCTCGACCTCTAGTCATCCAAAAATACTCGGAGTTCTCAATTATGCTTTTTTGGTCGCAGAGCCTCGACCTCGCCTCGACCACTAGTCGTCTGAAAACTCTCAAAACACTTACATATTCAAATCAACCTCGACTGCACTCGACTAGGCTCGACCGCTACTCGACCGAAAGACTCTAGAATAGTTTTAGTCATCTCTCCTCATCCGCAGCTCATCCTCAAGCAACTCCGAATCAAACCTTAAATTATTCTAAGTTCCAAAATGATATGCAACACTACATAGACTTAGATAAACATGTTAGAACATTAATAATATCTATTTTTAGGGTATTTTCAATAAACACAGATATATTATAAAAACATTAAGAATAATATCCAAATAACGTAAAATACAACTTATTGAATTTATTAATTAGACAATATTTTAGTCATCATCAAAATAAAACTTAGCATAACAAAAAAACTAACAATCTCTCCTTTTTTGATGATGACAAAATCCAATAAGTTAGATATCCTAAAAGCTAAGTATGTGCATATAGTTTTGCATATTAGATCTCTCCTTCTTAAGTTATGCAATTTGTCAAACAATTAATTTCATGCATACATGCTATTCCAATTGTTATTTTATAAGAATTGTCACTCCCCCATAATCAACTTATATATCTCTCTCCCCCCCTTTTTGTCATAATCAAAAAGAAATTCCATAGGGAGGCGAATTGTAATATCCTGAATTTTTGTTGAGCTGAAGACATAGCTTAAGTGATAATTTTGGGGATGATAAGAACTGAGTTGGACAAGTAAGATATTGGTCAAGAGAAACGTAATTGGAATAAGTGAATTATAATATCCCGTTATGTTCATAATTAGCTTATGGGAAGAATTGAAGTAAATTGGAGAATTATTTGGTGATATTTGGAGTTAGATTGGACGCTATCAATTAGATTGACAGTCAGTAGAATTAGTAAGAGAAAATATACTTGGATTTAATAAGGTTGAAGGTATAAGATTTATACTATGTTATGGCATATTGGATTTAGTGAGAAATAATGTGAAGGAGCAATGGTGAGACATTTGGTATGATGAGGTTTGGATAATTTGGAAAAGTGAATTATGGTTTATTAAGTGTAATATATATATATATATATATATGGGGTATGTACATATATATGTGTCACGTTAATCTGGAGAATTAAACGATTTCAAGCATTTGGAATCGGCGGTCGATTGGAGCGGTAGATCCACGAGGCATTGATCAACCGACGTCGATCGACCAGCGTCGATCGACTGGTGTGAAAATGGACAATTTCTGAAGGAAATGTGGCGGTCATTTGTGAAGGTCGCTTGGGTGTGAGGAGAACATCAACCTCGATCATCCGCCATTTACGAAAGTCATTTGTTGGTGATAATGAACATCTGGAGATGAAATGAACCATTGTCTGAACGTCTGGAAATCGAAAGGAATGACGTTATACACATTTGGACTTCGAAGGGTTGTAATATCCAGATTTTCCATATCGGAAATTAAATAAGGATAAAAGAAATTAATCGGAGGAAAATCTGAATATTAGGCTATAATTGGATAATTGAAGATTTATTTGATGAGAAATTTAATTGGGGATTATTTTGATAATCAATGAGGATTTATTTGATGAAAAATTAATTGGAAAACCGAATTAAAGGATTTAAATTGGACGAATAATTATTATCACGAAATATTTGGAATAATCGGGAATTGGAATTGAGTTGAGAATAATTTAATTAAATGAAAGATTTAGTTAAATTATTAAAAGAGAATTTAATTGAGTAAAAATGGGATTTAAAATCAAAAGGAGAAAAATTAAATGGAATTAAGGAAGAAATTAAAATAAAAGAAAATAGAATTAAAATGGGGATTTAAACCGATTCATCACCGGTCCGGTTCATGCTATTGTTGCTGGTTCGATTTGGGGTTCATTAATTGAAGGGGAATGAAATTAGGTCTTCTATTCTTGCTAAAGAAAAGAGAAAGATCAAGGAGAGTGAAGAGAGGACCCGCGACAGGGAGAGAAATATGAGAGCGATAGAGAGGGAGACGCGAGCGACGGAGGGCTCAGGTTCGGCCGGGGTTCTTTGCGGCGACAAGGCGCTGTGCAGCAGGCAAGCGAGCTGCTGGTCGTGGCTTGTGGAGCGCCGGTTGCGCAGAGCTAGGGCACGGTCGAGCTACGGGATAGACGAATCGAGAAGCTTCAGTTTTCTCCATGGGCTGCGAAATCATTGGCCAAGGTAAACGTTTCGGTTGATTTTTATGATATAAAGGTTGATTCTGAATTGGGTGATGTGTGGTCGTCTATTTTGAGCGTGAGTTGGATCGGCTGAAAATTGGTAGGGACGAAGTGATCTGCGAAATTATCGTTGGACTCTGGTAAATAGTTCGATTGATTGTGCTCTGCATTTTGATTCTGAAAATGGTAATTGGTGTGGGTGAAATGCAGGGATGAATTGCTAGCAGAGAATTTTAGAGGGATTTCTGTGGCGAGTAATAGCTGCGACTTGCTGTATGTGTCTGGTCCTCTCGGTTCTACATTGAACCGATTTATTCGGGCCACGCGATAATGTTATGGTTCCCTTTACAGGTGGCTACTTGGATTGAATATTTCGGTGTGATAATAGAAGGATAGTGGGCAGAAATTAGGCAGCAGAACGTGGAGATATTGGCAACAACACTGGAGAAAATAATTGGAATAAGTGGAGGTGGCTGTGAAGTGGAATAAGCTCTCCGAGAAAGGACAAAAATTGAGTGGAATGTACACTCTATATCATTTAAGGAAAAAGGGAAGAAGTGGGAGGAGCACTTTGGGTAATTTATAGTGTGCACTTTGGCAGATTATAAGTGAGGGAGAGTTGAACTCTCGAGAAGAAAAAGAAAGGCAGTAAGGAAGAAGTGAGGTTCTAGAGGTCAAAAAATTCAGAAGAAAATAAAATAGGAAGAGCTGCTTTTTCCTCGGGTCTTCCTTGTCCTTCAGGTATTAACGGGAAAAATGACAGATCTAGACATGCTAAGGACCCCAGGTAAGTTGATACTTACTGTACTTTGGTCTTAGGACCCTGCATCACAAGAATTAGGACCTTGTTTGCTGATTGTTACTGCTTTCATAGAATATTTAGGTTGCTTACTACTTTACCACCAAATTGAACATGTTCCATATATTGTACCATTGTTTGCTGACTGTTTATTAGAGTTAGGTTCTTTTAATGATATGTTTCATAAATGAACATGATTAGAGATTATTGGAATGATATGATAGAACTATATGTATTCACGAGAATCATGCATCATAGTTTTCAAAAGATACGAAAATAGTTTGTATGCATGTTTTTTAAAAGAAAACGAAATATGGTGGAATATATGCTCATACCTACTAAGTGAACGACGTTCTCGTGGGATGATCACTTGAGCGAACAACCATCACTTAACTGTAGGAATATCCATTGTATCATTGAATAAACGTAAATAGGCGTGTGGGGGTTGGAGAGATTTGAAGACTTTCCATCGGTGGGGACACCATAGGATGTATGTCCCTATCGGAGTGACGGTTAACCACATGGACTCAAGGGTTCATTATTTCTCTTGTACGGAAATCCCTAACGTCTTCAACAAAAAGGAATGGTGACGGTCATTGGTGGTGAGGCCATAAGATGTATCTCCTCGCCGGAGTGACGGATAGTCACATGACCATAGGATGTGTCCATTCTCTTGGTACATGGAACGGATAGGTTCCCTTCCTTAAAATAAAATTAAATATTAACAAAGTGAATAAACGTAAATAGGGGTGTGGGGGTTCGGGAGATTTGATGACTGTACATCGGTGGGGACACCATAGGATGTATCTCCCTATCGAAGTGACGGTTAACCACGTTGACTTTAAGGTTCATCATTTCTCTTGTACGGAAATCCCCAACATCTTCAACAAAAAGAGAATGGTGACAGTAATCGGTGGTGAGGCCATAGGATGTATCTTTTCGTCGAAGTGACGGATAGCCACATGACCATAGGATGTGTCCATTCTCTCGGTATATGGAACAGATAGGTTCCTTTCCAGAAAATGAAATTAAAAGGGAAACGAAAACGGAAAGGGAAAGATCAAGTAAAGTTAAGATCAAGAAGAATGAAAAAGAAAGGAAATGAAATATGAAACGAAAATGGAAAAAAAAGGAAAAGAAATGGAAACGGAAAACGAAAAAGGATTTCAAAAATGCATAGCATGTTTATTTTATTTTATATCACTTACTGAGCATTAGGTTCATTAGTTAAGTCTTGTTGATGTAGGTATATGCTTGGAAATAGATGATCAATACAAAGAGCAATTCATGAGGAATCTGCACAGATGAATCTTGTGGCTGGCTGGGCTAAAGAGTAACTGGTTTTGTAATTAATAAAGTAAACTGTTTAAGTTTAGTATGTGTTTAATTTTTGTTTCTGCTATGATTTAAGAAAAAGAGTTTATAAATGAACTGCTATGTTTTAAGAAAAAGAGTTTATAAATGAAAGTTATTCTGCTGCTAAAAATGTTTTAAGCGACTATACTGTAAAAGGATTTTAAGTAATGGATTTAACACTTAGTTTAAAAAAAATAATCTTACTCTGATTTTATAAAAGAAAAAATTTTAAATTTCACGCGAATTTTCAAGCAAATAAAAATCGGGTCGTTACAAGGGTTGTTGGACATTGATGAAGCTACGTCTCTTGGCTTTCTGTCTTCACACGGTCATTGATGAGCGTTTGAAAGTTTCTATTTATAGAGATAGGAGGGACGTAATTTCACAGAGTGATGAAGGCTGAGAAACCTCTACTGAAATGAAGAGAGACAATGAGGAGAATTATGTCTCTGTGAGTTGCTGGAATTGTGAGGTTATTCTGATTTTTGGAGTTTTGTGAGGAAACCGTGAAACAAAAACGAGGAGAGAGTGAAACCGTAAGTGTGAAGGTGTCTGTGACAGTCTAGTGAGAGGGTTACGAGGAGAAATAGTTTAGAGAGAGACAAAGAGCAAAGAAACTGAAGAATTCTTCTAGAGGTATGTATTCTTCAGTTTTGGTTATCGCATAGTGAGTAAGAACTATTGTTTCTCGTCAGCTTAGTTTCTACATGAGAAGTATATAGGATATTGGTTTTTTTAAATGATAGTCTATCTATTTGGTCCTACAGTGGAATGATTTCTAATGATACACTTATTCTGGGAATATGTTGGATTTTGAGAAAGGAAATATTACTTTTGGTTACAGCTTGAATAGTGTAATTGGTTAATATAATATGTTTAAAATATTTGGTGGGATATTGTTATTGGATTGTTGCCTTGGTTGGTCGATGATAATCGTTGGGTCTTATTGCTAAGAACCGTCAAGTGGACGCTATACCCTGATTAATTATGGAACTTATGTTATTGAAAATTAGGATTGAAATTCAATAAGGTAGAGGATGGATTCTTCTGGGCACTGTCAGACATATAGTGAATCTATACCTTGTTGGAGTAAATTGTTAAGTTAAATTAAGGAAATATGTTAGGCAATGAATTGCTAGTAGTTTGGGTTGTTTATTGGGGAATCTTTATTGATAACCTCATGTTGTTGATAATTAGATTTTGAGAAGAAACTTAAAGAGTTAACCCATTAAAGTTAAGGACTTCAGGTACGTGGTACTGCATGTGGTTTGTCCAAAAGGGCCTACATCACGGAATTATGAGGTGTTTACTGTTTGTTTACTTAATTGTTATGAATTACATGTTTATAAATTTAAGTTCAGTTCCATAGTTAGGAAGGATCACGTTTTAAGGATACGATTAAGAAACACGTTAGATAGGATTGTATGTGCACAACAACATTACGACTTAGAATCCTAAAGTATAGGGGTGGAAACGGTTCTGTTCGGTTCAACTTTTGGCCAAATTAGAACCGAATTGATTCGGTTTGGTTTTGAAATTTTAAAACCGAAATCGAACCGAGAATCGTGAAAATCGAACCAAAAATTGAACCTCAGTTTCGGTTCTAATCGGTTCGGTTTTGGTTTTGGTTCAATTTTTTCATGGCCTTAATTTTTATCTATTTGGTTCAAATTTTCAGTTTTTTACTCGGTTTTTAAGTTGGTTCTAATCGGTTTGGTTCGGTTCTTTCACTCCACTACAAATTGTGAAGTTCAAAGCGAAGCACTTCTGATTTATGAATCCCTAAGCACTTCCAATTTCCTCCAAGCTCTGGCAATAATTCAAACCGAAGAGCCAATGTAGTATTCTCAAGCTTTTATATGCGCAGAAACTAGAGGAACAGAGGATAAGGAGATGGATGGAAAAGTTGTAGAAGGGGAGAAAGCAGTTTTGGTCAAACCATGAGACATTTTTTCTCAAATACACTTCTGAACATTTTTTTGGGTGGAGCCGGGAAGTAACAGAGGATCTTGATCTTGGGTGTCACAATACTATTAGGTTGGTTCATTTCAATATCATCAAAATCACCATCTACACCCATCTTCTTTCCTAATGAAGAACTATTTAATTGTGATTTAAGACCAGAAATCCTTCGCTGATCTTCCACCTAAGCTGTGGGGATAGTGGTGGTGCTTAATGGATCTACTGGAGAAGTACTCAAGTGGTCCAGCTCGTGGTTTGTGGTTGCTGAAAAAAGAGCAAACAATTGTTTTCTTTCAATTAGATCGCTGGTTCGACAGCAACTTTGATATGAGAAACTTATCTAAGAGAGGGATACTGGATCACATACACTCGGCCGATGCCATTCGTAAAAAAAGGATTCAACCAAACCCTAGTTTTGTATTTGAAGACTGAGAAACGCAGGCGAGCTTGAAAGTGCAGTGGGGTGAGACTAAAGAGAAGTGAGATTGAAGAATGAAGATAAAGTCAACACTCCGACAGATGCGAGCGATGAAGGGAGGAAACAGGGAGTGAGGGATGCCATTTTCGGGGTCTGAATTCCAGCTCCTTTTTTGGGACTAGACGAGTGGGTAGGGACAGGGTAGGATTGCGCAAGGCTAGAAGGGAAAAAGGGAGAAAGACCGGTTCGGTTTGCCCGATTTTTTCCTTCTTAGAACCGATAACCGAACTGACAGTTTTGGTTCGGTTCGGTTTGGATATAAAATATTATTTTTTCATATTAGAACCGAACCGACCAAAAGTGATCAGTTCGGTTCGGTTACCAAGTTCGAACCGAACCGATTCCCACCCCTACTAAAGTACACAAAAATGGAATATACGTAAATAGTTGTGGTCCAGTTGGTTACGCTCGGCATAAAAATCAAAGTATACAAAAATTAAATGAACGCTAATATTTTTTTATGGGCCGATTAGTTACGCCCGACACAGAAACCAAAGATACAATAGTTGTGGACCGGTTAGTTACGCTCGGCACAGAAATCAAAGATAGGTAAACAGATGTTGACCAGTTGGATACGCCTGGCACAAAAATCAAGATAAATAAATGGATGTTTGTGTGGTCTGGTTGGATATGCCCGATGCATAAACAGAAAACATAAACAAATTAAATAATAGCAAAAGACATGAATAGTAATAGAGAAACAAAACAGAAAACTGTATACGATATTATAGAAATTGTATGACCTTTACGTTTATACCATGTACTGAGCTTTAGCCTCATAGTTAGGTCTCGTTGATGTAGGTAAGGAGCCAAAAATTGGATAAAGCTGTTAATGGACGTAGTTGATGGAGTATTGCTATGTGGGCGTTTGTGCTGTTGGCGACATTGACCTTGTGGTTATGACTCACAGAAATTGAATAAATATGTTTAAATTGTTTTAAGTGTTTTGATTGCTATTAGCTTTAAATGGAATTTAAATAAATGTTTTAACGATACTTGTTGAAATAGTTTTTAAAAATGTTGGTTTATGGTATTAAATTGTAAAAGATTTTCGTTCTTTGTTTACTCTGTGTTTTATACGATTAAGGCTTCCGCTGTTTATTACACTAGTGCTCTATCACGCAATGGTTTTAAAGAAAAATAAAATTTTTATACGGAAAAAGTTACTAGATGTAACAGAAGTCCAAAACAACCTCATCAAAATTCAACAACAAATAATTCTACCTTTTATAAAAAAAAATTATCCCCTTTTTTCAAAGAATCAATCCAAAAACAAACAATGGAGGGAATCATCCAAATCCAATTTTTGGTTATAAATAGAGATACCAGGATAATATACCACATTCAAAGCAACTTCAATCAAAAAATATTGTCCCCTTTTTGTCATTAATCATATAAATTCATTGGACAGATTAAACATTAGAGTCCAAGAAATAGATGTCAATTGAAAGAATTAGATACCAAAATGAGATCCAATAAATATATACCAATTTAAGATTAAGAATGATAAACCAATTTTCATTTTCTAGAGTGATATCAATTGAAGAAATAAGAGGTTAACTAAGGATATCAATTGATGATTCACAATTAGATATAAAACAAGTTTTTCAAAGATTAATATCAATTGTTAATCCAAAGTTAAAATCAAATCAATTTTAATAAAATGATACCAATTGTAAATTCAAAATGAAAACAACCAAATTTCTATGAGAGATACCAAAACTTAAAATCAAATCAATTTTAATTATCTCTCCCCCGATGTTAATCACAAAAATAGCCTAGTGGAGAAATAATCCAATTTAAAGTTTTGCTTTCCCCCTTAGAGCAATAATAAAACAACTTAATAAATTTCTCCTCCTATAAATTTATCAACTAGCATATAAGAGGGAATACAACCAAAAAATTATGAAACATTCAAGTTTAACCAAAATATATACCAATTAAAAAACAATCCATTGATGAATTTAAATTTTGAAACTAAATTTTCTTCCCCTATCATTATGAACAAAACAAAATAGTTGGGGAAACTAAATATGATACCACATGAAAATCCTTAAAAAATTATACCAATTGTAGAAAAAAAATGATTTCATTGATACCAAAACAAAAATAATTTTATAAATGATACCAATTGAAAAAAAAATAAGTTCAATGATTCCAATTGTTGAAATGATACCAATTTGTTGAAGTTTAACATAAAATCAAAGATTGATACTAATTTAAAGATTTGAAGTAATAGAAAAGGTAATGATACCAATTTTAGAAGTTTAAATCAATTGTGGTATTAAAAACCAATCTCAAAAACACTAATTGATATAATCTATCTTTCAACGATATTCAAGTTAAAAACATTTCTCTCCCCCTAACGTATTGCACATAGTCAAAATATTGGGTATGGAAATCCAAGATAGATACTAATTGTAAAGTTTAAAATCAATAGAAATAACCAATTTAAAGATTTCATAATAAAAGTTATTATTGGTACCGATTTAGAGATTTTAAACCAAGGATAAATATTTATATCAATTTGAAAATCACTACAAACTCTTCCCCTTTTAAATCAATAAATCAAATCGTTTGGGAAAATGTCAAAGTTTAAGCAATAAGCAGAAGCATAATCATTAAAACCAAAACAATTGTATTTTTCTCCCCTTAAATTAATTAACAAATAAAATTTATGGGGAATTAACAATGTTTAAGCTAGCGGAAACAAATTCATCAAAATTAAAATTAAAATCAACATTTCAAAGCAAAACAATTGTCTAAGCAAATCAATAATCTCCAAATAATTCAATTTTCTCCTCTTTTATCCATATGTAAATTTAATCAAAAGGAGAAACCAACAAATCAAAATTGGTATCAAACAATTCAATATATAAATCTAGAGAACCAATTGTTGGAAGAAATACACAATCAATATACTAATGGAAAGAATAAAGCATATTTCAACCTATATATACAAAAAGATCAAAGCTAACAATTAATCCAAGAAAATTTTCAACTCATCAAAGTCAAACAATTTAATCCACTCAAAAATAACAAACAAGTCCAAATTACAAAAATGTGTACCTCCATGAGTTTTAATTTTATTTTTAATGCATTGGAGGCAATTTTAGAAGCTTCTCCCTTGTGTTGGATATTCAAATATCCATTCTCCTTTTAAGCTCCTTGGGAGAATCTCCAACCTACAACAAAAATCAATTGATTTTCTTTGGTACCCAAACCATTTTGCGTCCATTTGTTAGAGATTTGGTTCCTTTTGGAACCCACACAAGTTTAGAATTGAAACTAGAATTAGAATTTAAATTAGACTTAGAGTAAGTATTAAGTTTCAAAGGACGAACAAAAGATTTATGCCCTAAACAATTACATACATTACAAGTTGTACGGCAAACAAAGAAATTTGTATGATTCTTCTTTTTAGCGAAGGGTTCATAGCCAATTCCAGATTTATCAAATGTGACTCTTTGCTTCCCTAAGAGCATATTAAAATTTTTACTACCATTTATGAATTTAAGTACAATAGCATTCAAATCATTATTTTTTAATTTCAAATCACTATTCCTAAATTCATAAATGTTAACAGTAGCATTCAACATATTATTCATGCTCTTCAATTCCATAATTTGATCCTCTAAAGATCTAGTAAAATTCGTATACTCTTTTATCAAATTTTTCTTTTCCTTTTACAACGATTTATACCTATTTTTTAACTCCTCAAAACTCTCTAACAATTCATTATATGCATCAAGTAAATCATCATCCTCATTATTGGAATTTGAATTACTAGAAGATTTTACCGCATTACCTTCAGCCATGAAGCAAATGTGGCAGACTTATTCAACTTCGGAAGTGGACTCCTCCCTATCGTCCCATGTGACCTTTAATGCTTTCTTCTTTGAAACTTTGAATTTTTTTCATCCCTTGGGGCATTTAGTAGATAAGTGTCCGGGTTTACCGCATCCATAGCATACAATCCCCTTCTCTTTCTTTTCTTTCCTCGTTTGATGAAGTTTGTCTAATTTCTGGGTGATGAACTCAATTTTTTCATCTATGTCTTCGGAGTCGTCCTCATCCCCGAAATCATCCTTTGTGCTTGGGAGACTTTAAATGCAATTAGCTTAGAAGTCATTGTCTTCTCCTTTTGTTCCTCCTTCTCGTGGCACAAAAGAGTGATCTCGTGCGTCATAAGGAAACTGATGAGTTCCTTTATCTTCAAGGTCGAGAGATCACTTGCCTCTTGAATCGCCGTCACCTTCGGTAGCCACTTGCTCAGTAGATTCTCTACCAAGCACTTTCAAACTATTAATAATGTTAGTGAACTGCGTAAACATAGGACTAATAGTCTCATCATTATCCATGCAAAACAATTCATAATCATGGATACTCATATTCAATTTATTTATTTTTTCTTGATTTGTGTCCTCATGTGTAACTTCAAGAAGTTTCCAAATATCATGGGCACTTTCGCAACTTTGGATTCTATTAAATTCATCGGCATTTAAAGCACAATATAATTGATTGATAGCCCTAACATTTAAACTTAATTTTCAGAAATCATTATCATTGGATTCATCTTCTAATTTTGGCACATTTAATCCATCAATGAGTTTAAAAGGTATATATGGTCCATTCATAATAACTTTCCACATTTCGTAGTCAATAGATTGAATGTAAATTTTCATCCTATTTTTTCAGTGCAAATAATTGTTTCCATCAAATAGAGGAGGCCTAACGATAGATTTACCCTCGTTATGCATATTGTAGGCCATTATCCAAAAAATATAAACAATATATATCAAAATATTTCTAACACATAATTTATATAGATAAAATTTTACAAGATAACAAAATGCACAAAATAGATAATATCATAGTCAAAAAAATTTTTTAATCCCCTACTCTGATACCAATTGAAGGTTCAATATATGCCTACAGAGGGATTAGTGAATATAGCGTTCTAATTTTTTCATGCGATATATAAATTCTCTAAAACCCTAAGTAATTTAATTCATATACCAAACCAAACAATCACAATAAATGCATAAATGTAAAGAGAGGGTTAGATAGATTGCACAATATTTGTTTACAAAGTTTGACAAACCTGCCTATGTCCGCTCTCCAAGATTCCACTTGGAGATCCACTCAACTATTGGCTTACAGGTGCCAATAAAACTATTTACAAATTTACTATTAATGGGGCGTCGCCCTTGACTAATTCTAAGGTCGTTAACCTTTGACTGTTACGAGGCGTCACCCTTAATTTGACTATTACGGGGAGTCACCCGTTGATTGAACTTACGAGCGTTCAATCAAGCCTATGACTGTTTCGAGGCATCTCCTTTTTGTGATGAATTCTTAGGGAATCACCATTTACAATTAAGCACAATATAGAATACAAAAACTAAGCTCTAAACACTAATCTGAATTCTCCTAATATTAACTCGCAAACTTATGAGTGGGGAGAATTAGATGTATAACAGTTCATTGTGTGTATGAATCAAGTCTTGAATTTGGCAGGGCTTCGCCTCGATTATTTGTTCCTTGTTTTGAGCTTGGAGTGCTTCTCAATTTATAGACCGCGGACTTTTCTGATCATCCTCAATGTTTTCGGTTGACCGCATAGAGCCGTTGAAAATTTGATTGTTGGAAATTTGTCCGTTGGCAAAGTCTGGACTTTTCGGTCGTAGAGCCTCTACCTCGACTCAACCTCTAGTCGTCCAAAAACACTCGGAGCTCTCTGTTCTGCTTTTTTGGTCACATAGCCTCGATCTCGCCTCGACCTCTAGTCGTCCGAAAACACTCAGAGTTCTTTGTTCTGCTTTTTTGATCGAAGAGCCTCGACCTCTAGTCGTCCAAAAACACGCAGAAAACTTACAGATTCAAATCATCCTCGAGCACACTCGACCGGGCTTGACCGCTACTCGACCGAAAGACAACTGATTGTGTCATGTTCCTCGGCGCAAAACCCAAAACCTAATCAAGGTATTATCTTTGTGGCTTTAGCGATCGCCAAATATCGCTATTACTATTTATGCTTATGGCATAGTATGCTCGGAGTCCGTGAGTGGCTCCATTTTCACTGAGCGTAGAGCGTATTTTTGTATGTACCACACTATAGTTGAGTGTTTTATCTGGTATGCTCCCCATTTTATTTTATTTTTATTTTAACATGGTATGTAAATCTTTAGCCCTACTAAGTTTAGTCGACTAACCTCAACTTCATTTCCCTCATGTATTAATTTGAAAGATTGTCAGTTGCCAACATGGTAGTGAGCTCAGCGAATTATTGTTTTACTTCAATATTTTTCCTTTCGAGAGTTTCTAGTGAGGTTGGATTTTGTTTAAAACTACTGTTAGAATTTTACTATTTCCTTTTAATTCTCGCACATTTTTCTATTATGGACTTATCTACTATTTTATTACTATTGGATTGTTAACTTAGTCCTTTTGGTTTGGGCCCTGGCTGTTTCATTTAATTGAGTCTTCTGTTGCTCTTTAAGGTAACTACATTTAAAAAGGGTAGGATGACTTGATTCATTTTTGGGCCGAGTCCTTCCTCATTAGGTCTCTTAGTCCTTTAGGACGTAATAGTAAGCCCTAATAATATTAAGAAGACTAATGTTAGATTTCTCTTTAATTTTACATTTTATATTTGATCTCTTAAGAGATAAAATTTAGAATATAGATTTAGATGATAAATCTAGCTTTACTTTATTAAAATAAGAGGAGCCCTCCATGTTAAAAAATCTTTGACGGTATCAAAGCAATTGAGCCGATAGTCTCAATATCGTAATCCATTAATCTTGTTTTTGGGAGTCTAGGTAGTACAAACATAGTCTTGATGCATCGACCTTTTTTTTCTAATTTATAGAGTCTTATCTTGTTTTTCATTAATCTTGTGTGTTTCTTGCTCTTGTAGTTGATTTTCAATATAGTTATTTTTTATGCTATGTTTGTATTTTTTAAGAGATTTTTAGTAAACATTTTCTTATATTTTTGTTTTCTTTTCGTTTCCACGTTGGACTACACAGATATCAACCTCCTAGGCTAAGGTTGGACATGAAAAAAAATTTCGTACCTAGGTCCCATCTGGGTTGAGCCTGACTTGGGCCTGGTTTCATGCAAATGGGTTGGCCAGCCGACTTTGTTCGATGGGCCTCTATCGAACTTCTAGCAAGTTTCCAACAAGCTACTAATACTTAAGCTTGCCACCCAACGACGGTCGTGCCGAATATTATGCGTATATATGTGTATATGTGTATAGAAGGTAAGATATAGAAATGGGAATATATGCATGAATACATTCACAAGTAGTGCATGGAAATTTCATGGCCACGCTCTTCCGTGAACTTGGCTTGTATATTGACGACCAAGCCTAGTTTGGTCTGAGGAGGCTGCAATGATGTGACATTACAACTACATGAAACTTTTAGGGAAATTAACAAAACAACCATTGAACTATGGGATCAATGACGAGTTAACCACTAAACAATTTTTGCTAACAAATAAAACATTGAACTATGGAGAATGGATGACACAAACATCACTATTACCTGTTGAAAGAAACATTACCGCAAAGATAATGTCAAAACATTACTCTCTACAATTCTAATTTTACTTCAATTTTATATTAAAATTACAATAATTAAAGTAATCTTATCACGAACACTATGATGGGAAGCTCTAGCATGGTCTTCTCATCGTCGAAAACAATTCTCATGTTTTCAATTTTTCGAACATCTTCCGATGGCTCATCCCTCATTTCAATTTCACTTATATAGTTCTCATCACCATCTTCTTTTTCCTCTTACTGGTCTGCCGTCGTCATCTAGTGCTTATCACTAATATCTCACTTTTAGCAGAAGAAAGTAATCTTTCCTCTGCGGAATGTTGTTGATTCACAGCAAAAAGTTGTCATTTTGCAGCAGAACATTGTCTTTGTGTAATAAAAAATAATCATTCCACATGCGGAAAGTAATCTTTTAAATCTATTTAGTGGAAAGACAACATTTCATTGCGAAACGACAACATTTCATTGCGAAACGACAACATTTTTTAACAGAAAACATAACCGCGATATTTGCTCTGCTCCTTTCTCATAGTTAAGTGTTTTAGTTGTTAGCAAAAATTATTCAGTAATTGACTTGTCATTGATTCTATAGTTCAATGGTTATTTTGTTAATTTCCCAAACTTTTACTCCAATTGTATAATTGTTGTATTTAAGGATTTTGAAAAGCAAACGTATCATGTCAATTTTCTAGATTAAAAACTTGGTTGTACACAACATGTTGGTGTTATTTTTGGTTAATTATTAGTTATAGTTATTTTTTCAATTAATTTTCTTAAACCATAAAAAAATTGACATCTGGTGGTTTTGATTATTTTAATAATGTTTTTTTTAATCAAATGAAAAATACATGCATATCTGGTCTGATCCGCTAGATTTACTTTCCATCTCCTTCTTTTCGAAAATTAATCTCAAAATTGTAAAAGGGGAAATTAACAAAAACAAACTCTATGGTTTGGGATCAGCAACACGACAAATCTTGAAAAATATTTGCAGACAACTAAAACCTTGTACTATGAAAAAAGAACGACGCAAATCTCGCAGTCACATTTTTCGTCAAAAAACGTTAATGTTAACGATGCAATTTTGTTAACGTTAAGGATCGTCGAACGAAGACTACTAGCCTAATAGATATAAGGTTATTTTTTTTGATGATGATTGTTTAATTGATTAATAAATTGTTTATTATGAATTTGTTGAATCAAGTGAATACATTATTAATTTTCGTTGGAAATGCCCTTAATACAGGTATTAATGTTTATTAATATATTTACCTAAGTTTATGTAGCTTATAGGTTGATTATTGGAACTTAGAAGCATCAAAACATGCAAAACATGGAGTCCTAGTCGACCAGTTTGCTTCATAGGAAAAATAGCAGAACACGATTGACTGGATAAGGAGACTAATCGACCAGAGAAATGATAGATTACTCGACATATGCGTAAGTGCAGAAGAGCAGTCGACTAGGACAAAGAAGCGGTCAATCGGAAAGTGGACAGAGTTGAGGCATTTTCTGCAATACGAAGAAGCGGTCGATCGGTGATAAAGAGGCGGGCGACTAGACCAATAGAAAACACAACGGTAACATTCCAATAGTCGAAAAGAGGTCATCTGGACAAGATAGTAGTCGACTGATCGGGTAGTTTCTATAAATTGAAGAACTCTGAATTGAAATCTAACTAAGAGAAAATGGTGTTGAACGCTGCCAATGTTTCTCCACAAATTCTCATCAACAATTGAGTGTCTAACCTAACTCTTCTACTCCTAAACGTAGAGAGTTTTCATTTGAGAGAGTTAGGTCCCAAAGTTTTATTTTTACATTTTCACTTATTGTACGAAATCTGATGCATCTAGGGTGACGCCCTATAACAGTCAAGAGAAAAGGGTGACGCCCTGTGAATAGTCAAGGAAAGGGTGACGCACTGTGAATAGTCAAGTGTAAGGTTTAATTGGTACTCGTGAAGCTCAATCATCACTAACCAGGGATGTTAGATGATTAAGGATCTCCAAGTAGAAAACTTGGAGCGCAAACATAAACGGGTTTGCCAGACGTGTGAACAAATTATTTGCATTTCTCTTTCCTTATCTCTTTATGTTTATGTATGTGTTGATTGCATATTAGTGTTAAATCAGTTAGGGAATAGAATCATAATATTGCACGAAAAGGTTAACTATCCTAACCCTCCCCCCCCCCTCTTCCCTTTTCAATAGGTCGGCATCAGTCCAACAGAGACGTCCGAGGCAGCAACAATGGATGTCTCGCAACAACGAGGGATGTCTAAGGCTAGTCCAACAAGCAGACAAAGAAGGTAATAATCTAGGGACGTCCGTCCTGCCCTTTGGATCGAGGGACAAACTGTAGGATCATATGCATGCCTATAGAGGGGGTAGAGGAGGGGGTGAATATAGTGTTTTAATATTTTTTGTGCGATAATTAATATCTCTAAATCCCTATGTGATTTAATTCATACAATTAAAACAATAATAAAGGAGGTAAGGGTTAAAGATTTGTTCAAGTTCTGACTTGGAGATCCTTAACTAGATTGGCTTACGGGTGCCAACCAAACCTTTCACAATGGCTATTACGAGGTGTCACCCTTTGACTATTACGGGGCGTCACCCTTTCCTTGACTATTGCGGGGAGTCACCCTTTGATTGAGCTTCCAAGCATCAATCGAGTCTTTTACTGTTTTGGGGCGTCACCCTAAATTGACGAATTTGTAGGGAGTCACCCTTTACAATTTATTAGAATGGTTTTGGAAATCGAAAGCGCAAAACTAATCCAAACTCTTCCAAGTAGAAATCTCAAATTTGGGATTAAGAGAATTGGATTTTACAAGCTCAATAATGGATTTGGAATCGAGTATAAATTTTGACAAGTCTAGTTATAACAAAATTGTGTACCTCCATAAAAGTATTTCCATTTTTACCACATTGGTGGCAATTCTTGAGGCTTCTCCCCTTGTATTTTGGATGCTCAATCATTCAATCCTTTTAAACTCCTTGGGAGAACCTCCAACCTACAACAAAACTTAATTTGCTTTCTTTGATACCCAAATCTTTTTTGGTCAATTTGTTATAGGTTTGGTTCCTTGAAGAACCCACACAAATTTAGAATTTAAATTAGCATTCAACTTCAAAGGAAAATAAATGATTTATGCTCTATATAATTACAAGAATTACAAATAGAAAGGCTAACAAAGAAATTACTGTAATTCTTCTTTTTAGCAAAGGGTTAATAGCCAATCTCAGCCTTATCAAACGTANAACTTAAGATTACGTCATCCAACCCACAATGAACGTCCGTTATGGGATGAGGGACATCCGTTGAAGTTGAAGGACATCTGTTTTAATCAAGGGACATTTGTTTTATGTTTAGGGCATTGTTGGATATCTCTGAATGTTAAACAACATCATTTCTCAATAATGATATGGCCGACAACATCCTTGGACACCCAACATACCATCTTAAACATTCATTCCCAGTGACAGACGACCCTCAGCTCGAAGGACATCCCCCATGCCATGGACATCCATCAATTATAAACGACTACGTTAACGACCTTAAACTCCATCTACATAAGTGGTAAGGCCGTCTTCAAGAGCAAGAAACATCCCAAAATCCCTGAACACAAGAGAACAATGAAGTTTGAGTGTTGCACATCATATGGCGTCGAGGAGTGTTGCACCATCCTTCAATGAAGAATCCATTAACTGCGAAATGGAGCATCATCCTATTTTAGCAGTCCAGGCTAATGTGCAATGTGCGTTCTGTCACAAAGTTGGTATAGAGGTGCATTCAATCTCAACATCTCTAGACTCAGAGCTTCGTTCAATACACGACTCAGAAGATGATGATTGGGCAGAGAGTATGCCTCCTCAACTGGAATGTTCTTCCTCGGATCTGTGTCTGAGGAAAGAGTATAGTTCGTTGAACGCAATTAAAGAATGAGTGGTTGATTATGCATTGAAGAATGGGCATGGGATAAAGTTCATCAAAAGCGAATCTCATCAGTTGACTGCCATGTACAATGATGGATGCATCTGGCGGTTTCACGCTTTCAAAATGAAAGGTGAACTTACATTTCAAATTAAGAGTTATAACAAGTTCACACATGTGCAATACAGATGGAAAGCTGACACGCTTCTGCCAAATGGGTAGCAAACCAATATTTGGATAAGTTCAAAAGTTAGCCCACGTGGGACGTTCCTTCCATCATTGAGACAATCAGGAAGGATTTTAATGTCAATATTATCTTAAGTCTTACCAAAAAGGCTAGGAATGTAGCCCAAAAACTGAATGATAGGGATGGTGACAAACAATACAAGTAATTGTGGTTGTATGGAGAAGAGATTTGAAG
Organism: Begonia loranthoides; assembly: GCA_022433065.1. NCBI lineage: Eukaryota > Viridiplantae > Streptophyta > Magnoliopsida > Cucurbitales > Begoniaceae > Begonia > Begonia loranthoides. The sequence goes on along the minus strand of CM039480.1, from coordinate 25,046,472 downwards.
GTTCAATCATGGTAGCACATTGTTGATTATGGTAGATAGGAATGATCTTACACCAAATCCAATATTTCAAAAGATGTACATGCGTTTGGTGCATGCAAGAGAGGGTATGATAGAGTGTGGTAGATGTGTCAATTGCCTGGATGACTGTCACTTGAAGGGGTCGTGCCCAGGCTAGTTGCTCACAGCCGTCTACATTGACAGCAATGATGAAATTTATCTAGTTGCTGTGGCAATTTTTGAATAAGAATGCAGAGCCACTTGGTCCTAGTTTTTGAGTTGCTTTCTTTTAGAGATAGTCAGTGATATAAGTAGAGGATGAATATTTATTTCCAATTGATAGAAGGGATTGGTGGTTGCTATCAAACAATATGCACCAGCAGCTGAGTATCGTTTCTACCTCAGACACTTGTAGGTCAATTTTAAAAAATAATTTCAAGGCAATTTGTACAGGGAGGTCATGTGGAAGGAAGCTAGGGCCACAACATCATTGTAATTTGAGAAAGAGATGAATAAACTATTTGTGGTTGACTAGACAGCACACATATATATGCAAAATATCAACCCAAGGTTTTGGTAAAGACATGTTTTCAGTTCCATTACAAAGTGCAACATAAGCCTCAATAATTTGAGTGAGTCCTACAATGTCTGCCTCTTACCAGCCTGGAACAAACCAATCCTCACTGTGTTCGAAATGATAAGAATGAACATCATGTGTAGGATCATTAAGAAACATAACAAGATGACCAGATCAAAAAGAAGCTTGTCAAGCTACAACATGTGTCTCAGAATTGGTGTCCAACATTTGCAGGAGATAATCGGTTTGAGGTCAGTGACTATAACAATCGGTACATAGTCGATTTGTACACACACACATGTGATTATCCAAATTAAGAATTAACTCTAATAATCATACTTAGTGCAATTAAACGTGATTAAGTGATAATAAGTCATGAGATGACTTTAAGGAAGAAACTGACTAACCAATTGAGGATATTTTTCTAAACTAAAAATAGGTATAATAGTAGATACCTTAGATTATGGAATGGTGATGAATTGGATCAATTGGATGTATGCTCATTAATATATGAAGTTTTGTACGAAAGTGATAAATGTGCTATAAATGAGCATAGTCACTGTTTGGGGTTGATTGAAGAGGTTATGAGGATTAATAATTCAAACCATTTGAGGTCAAAAAGTAGACACATAAATAAAGTATATGGCCTTGGATTGAAATGATTTTGATGTAAGCAATAAAAGTTATGCATGTTTGAAATTGGATAAGTCCAAAATTGCACTGTTTTGGGAAATGTCTTCAATTGGGATTTTAGATTGGAATTTTGAAAAGTGTATAAAAGAATAAATGTTCATAATACATTGAAGTATGTTTTCATATAATAAAATTGGAAAACCAATGAGGTATGGATACGTGTCACTTGTGGATTAGTGACTAAGTGTGTGATTAAGGTGTAATTAGTGAATGATTAAGTTTAAATAATCATGATTAATTATGATTATCATGAGGATTAGCTTATAACTAAGCTAAAGTGATTAGTTTAAGTTAATTATGGTTAAGAGTAATTAACCATGATATTTTAGTCATTTCCATAGAATTAAGGGTAAAATGGTAAAGTTGAGGGACAAAATGAACAAAATGGTCATTTCACCCTTTGAAGTCACTAGAAAGGTGGAGGAATGGCCAAGTATCCGCCATTTTCGTGCTGGTCTAGAGAGGAAAAAGGAGAGAAATAAGAGAAGGAGAAAAAGAAAAAGAAGAGAAGGAGAAAAAGAAAAAGGAGAAGGAGAAGAAATTGACATTCCATTCCTTGTGAGAAAGTGTTCCTCTTTCTAAGAGGATCATTTTGAGCCTATAATCAAGAGGAGAAAGTGAAGAATAAAGTTTTCTTAAGTGGTAAGAACCCTAACTTAGGTGGTTTTTATAAACTATGTTAAGTATTATATAGTTTAGGTAAAAGAAGTGAGGTTATAAAGTTAAGAATCTTTCGATTGCTTGTTAGTATCCATGGTTGAAATGGAATTTTTTTTAGGTTAAATTGGTTAACTAAATAATGATTTTGTTGTGGTTTAAGAAGTGAAAGTTTTAACATATGGAAAACCTTTAATGATTAGATCAAATAATAGTATCCAATATTGTCTCTGGGTTAAATTGTATAGAAATGAGATATATGATTGAAAGTTAAATCATATTGTGTATATTGCATAATTGAGAAAGCATGAATGTTTGAGTGTGTAACATTGTAGGGTTTCCATTACAATTTAATTTTTTTCAAATCTTTGAAATCAAAGTTGAATTCAACAATTGCCTAACTCACACACTAAATTCAACAAATACCTAACTTCATCCCCAAAATTCTTCCCACTCAACCTAATATTTGACAGATGTTGAAATTCGGAGCTTAACAAATCCTATTTCTCCACTACATTATCCATTATTCATTGGATTCCTACTCTATAAATGGAGATGAATTGAAGGAGAAAAACTCACCTCTCTCTCTCTCTCGACGTTCATTCCTCCCGAACCCTAGCCAAACCTAGCCACCATCGAGCTCTGTCCCTACCAGCCAAAATCTCTCCTACCGGCGACCTTCATCATCGAAGAAACTCAAAGCCTACTCTTCGCGAAAGATAGACTACTCGCGAAGGAGTAGTCTGCATGAAGAAAAGCAGACCGCTTTCGCGAAGGAGTAGCATGTACGAAGAAGAGCAGACCACGAAGGAGAAGCGGTCTACGAGAAAGAGAAAAGGAACCGTGGGCAAAGGAAAAGAAAAAGGACTGGTTTTTTTTAGTGAACCGAACCCAGCTCAACCCAACAAAACTGAACCGGTCCAGCTCAACCAACTCCAACCGGTCAAATCAAACCAAATCAAATTGGTCCAGTTTATTGAACCAACCCAACCCAAATTTACCTTCGATCCGTTTGAGGACTTTAACGATAACGAATTTCTTCCCAAATCTCTTTCAAGGATTTATATTAATATTTGAAGGGAATTAATTGATAAATTCTTTTGGTAGTCTAGTTTATTCAAAGTCTTGGAATTACCCAAATCCTTTACGCTCTACGCTCTCAGAATTCAGGTAAGTAAAGATATTGGTTTTTCAACGTTTTGTCCACTGGCCCTACATCACAAAATATAATATTATTTTGTTATCTCGTAACTTTATTATTTTGATCTTGATATTTTAAGTTGTACAAGCATGATTAGATATTGAACTACGAATAAATAAAGATAAAATTGATAAGACATCTTGTATGTGTGTGAATCTGATGGAATTGATGGAAAATATGTTTTGATAGGCAATAAGACCTTATGAGGGTAGAAACCGCTGGTTCTTTGAAAGCCTGAACGCATAGCTATGAGATGGCTAATGAAAGCCTGAACGCATGAAACCTTGCAATAGCTAATAAAAGCTTGAAGCATGGTAGGGCTGGACAATGAATTCCAACCAGTATTAACTTTAAGCATGGAAATTTGGTAACGCATGAAATCTATTTAATTATGCATATATTTTTACTTACTGAGTTTATCTCACTACTTACTTTTGTGATGTAGGTGAGTTTTTAACAGAAGAAGAATTTGGGCATATCGAGAATATTTCAGAGACAGAAAAGCATATAGATGAGTATATCTTTGAGTCAAATGAGTGATTTAATTATTTAAATACACAAATACTATTTGGAGTTTTATATGGAAAAATGTTGGCGAAAATTTTATTTATAGTAGCCCTTTCATTAAAGTATGTTTTAATATTGTGGTTGTAGGAATTTTAAAGTTTATTTTGCTATTTCCAACAATATATTTATTTAATGTTCGGTTAAGAATTTAAATATTTCTTAATAAATGTTAAATTTTCTTCCGCTTAATTAATAACTCTGAGGATTTTAAGAAATTCCTAAATTTGAAATTAGGGTTTTGACTAAACTAATTTGACCTAAATTTCAATCAATTTGGGGGAAAATTTAGAGTTTTAAAATTTTAAGAAAGTAGATTATGGAGTGTTACAGAGAGAGTTTAAATATTTAATTGAAGGATTATAAAATGTGAATATGATCCTAGAATAATTTGGTATTTGTTTGAAATGGAAACCATGAGAATATGTCTATGTGATGATATTAGATCATTTTAATAATTATGGTTGGGTTTTAGCATAAATGGTATGCTTCAATTGTGAGGGAAATTGGAAATATAATGCATGAGTTATTTTGTTGGATTACCATGCTCATTTTAGTGTTTAGACCATCATAATGTTTATGAATGACTTTAAGTAGATTAAGGTATCTATTTGATGATCCTATGATGGATTGGTATGAAAGGGGTTAGGTTTGGTATGGAATTGGTATGAGGGAGATGAAGAAAATTGGAGGATTTTAGCAATCTGGACTAAATGCGGTTGATCATGGGCTATAGAGCGATCGACCGCAAGGCAAAATTAAAGGGTACAGATGACCAAAATTTTTTACCGCAATGTTGTGGTTGAATCTATGAATTTTGCGGACGACTACATTGGTCGACCAGAAACCAAGTTTTGCCTTGTACTGTATTAAAAATTCATGACTGCAGCCTATGGAGCGAGCGATCGGACCTTGTATTTTTTGATATTTTTCTTAGATTTTTAAGTCATTTGTTTATCCAATGCATAAACCCTTTGGAGTAGGATTTGAGATAAAGATAGAACATATCTAGATAGATATAAGACATTATTTGAGATAAAGATAGAACATATCTAGATAGATATAAGACATTCTTTCATGCATCATTTATGTGTGTTTAATAACAAGATTTATATGGTTCATTTTACATGCATTACTAGTATGTATTATATGCATTCAATGTATGCATAGTGAGGATGTCAAAATCATGCATCATGATGTATTTATATGTATAAAAACATATAATCTGTGTGGTATTGTTGGTCACAGAAGAACCCAATACGCCTCACCAAACTACGTATTATGTGACATATGTAAAATGAAAAAATAGAAGACGAGTGACTGTGGGTCCCCCTTGGGTTGAGAGTCCATAGCCCTCGAGAGGTTTTTGATATTCATAGACACACCTATTGATGATAGTGGCTAGTATGATGGGGTTTCATAGTCGTTTGTGTCTTTACTTATGATGGTGTATGATCATTCATGTTGATAGTCACATAAATGTTGACATTCACAGATATGTTGAAATTCACATACATGTTAATAAAACGGTACTTGTTAAATAAATTACCATTTAATAATAAAATAGAGTATTGCATTGATTTACATTATCATTGCATTGTTGAGAAAAGAGAATTATGGTATGCATTTTATATACATGGCATAATTATGGGTCATGGGATGACGTAGTTAGATAGATTGTCATGGTATGTAGGTTATGATATATTATATCCTAAGCCTAGGCATTGATGCATGTGTCATGTTGAGGAGTTCCTTCATATAGAGGGACATTGGTGATCAACATTAATTAGAAATGTCTAGATAATTGGGGATAGAAATTAATTAAAAATGTCTAAATAGTATGAGATAGACATTAACTAGAAATGTCTAGAAATAAGAAAACCCTGCATATAGAGGATTAAGTGGTTGAGGAATAGGTTGGGATAGAAATACCTTGTAAATGTCTTAGATAGTTGATATTAGACACATATTAGAAGTTTCTAGTATTGGTATTAGATAAGCCATAGAAGACCATTAGATGGTTTGGCAATTAGACATTAATTGGAAATGCCTAAATGGTGATAGTGATAGATAGACCAAAATAGAATGTGATCTTTAATACAAAGAAATCACATTGGAAGTATAAAGATTTATAGAATAAGTATTCTATAGAGTTTGATGGTGCTTATTTGGAATAGCACGTGATGTTTATGTTGAGAGTATTTAATAATCAAATACATATGGGAATAAGTTGTGCATAAAAGAGAAATTGCATATGAGAATTGGGAAAGGTAGACTATGGTTATTTAAATCATAGACCTAAGTATTTTTACATATGCTCTAAAAATTTCTTACATAAAAAAGTGCATCACATAGTTGAGATATTAATTAGAATATCTAAATATCTAGATAAAGTATAAATTTTAGGTGTGTGATCCTAAGAGTTAACCAAAAAGTTATATGTTGGAAGTTATAGATGTAAGGACTAATAATGTTGTGCTTAATACATGGTTAGTTGTGATATTTGTATGTTTTATTAGATCCTTAGATTAGGATTCTTACTGAGCTCAAAAAGCTCACGGTTCTAAATGTTGATGTTTTTTAGAAATAAGTGATAGCAGCTCAAGGTCAAAAAGATAAAGATTAGTTGGACTGATGGTTTGCCCAGTATAGGCCTAAAGTATGAGTTCGGGTTGTTACTTTGATGTGTTTAGTTTTACTACGGCTCACGTTTGTAAAATGAATTTGGATATAATTTTATAAATAAATAATAATGCACAACTTTCCTATTTGGAATATCCGCGAAGGAATGTGCTTCATGATGGACGGTGGAGGAGAAGACATTTGCTACATTCAATTCCCTCAGAGATTGGAAGGCATTGACCCTTCTGATCGATACGCTAATCACAAGACTGTATTCTTTGATGGCAATATGCGAGCACTAGATGGAGTGCAGGTATTTCTTCTTCTATTTTATCATTTCTCAAGCATGATCAGAAATGTTAGTAGTGTGATGAACTACTACTCGCCAGGGTCCAGTTTATGTTGGAACCGGTTGCATGTTTAGGAGGTTTGCACTTTACGGATTTGACCCACCACAGCCGGATAAGATCAAGCAGAAGATCAACTCAGAAACAGAACCAATTCAACCCAGCGACTTTGATCCTGATCTTGATGTGAATTTACTGCCTAAGCGCTTTGGAAACTCGACAATGTTAGCGGAAGCCATCCTCATTTCTGAGTACCAAGGTCGTCCTCTAGCTGACCATTCCACCATCAAGTACGGAAGGCCCCCAGGTGCTCTGAGAGTCCCTCGTGCGCCTCTGGATGCCACTACAGTTGCTGAGGCTGTCTCTGCAATTTCTTGTTTGTAGGGCATTATCTAATCTTATGGTGGATTTTGTCAGTACATTGTCCTGCATCCGATTCTTATTTTTTGTCATAAAATAGGTACGAAGATAAGACTGAATGGGGTGACAAGGTAAGTTCGATTTGTGGGTCAGTCACTGAAGATATGGTTACAGGCTACAGAATGCACAACCGTGGATGGCGCTCGATATATTGCATCACAAAGCGTGATGCTTTCTGAGCGTCCGCTCCAATTAACCTCACAGACAGGCTCCACCAAGTGCTTCGATGGGCTACAGGTTCAGTCGAGATTTTCTTCTCCAAAAACAACGCCTTTCTTGCCTCCAGACGCCTGAAGTTTGTTCAGCGCCTAGCTTATCTTAATGTCGGCATTTACCCCTTCACCTCATTGTTCCTCATCGTCTACTGCTTCCTCCCTGCACTCTCACTTTTTTCAGGGAACTTCATTGTGCAAACTTTGAACGTCACATTCTTAATCTACTTGCTAATCATTACCATATGCCTCATCTCGTTGGCAATCCTGGAGGTAAAATGGTCTGGCATAGGATTGGAAGAATGGTGGAGAAATGAACAGTTTTGGCTCATTTCTGGCACAAGTGCTCACTTAGCTACTGTTGTGCAAGGCCTTCTTAAAGTGGTAGCTGAAATAGAAATTTTCTTCACATTAACATCCAAGTCGGCTGGAGAAGACAATGAGGACATATATGCAGACCTCTACTTGGTGAAGTGGACTTCGTTGATGATTCCACCATGTTAGAGATCGAACAATAACCAGAAAAAGAAAATATGATGTGGGACAACATATTTATGTAGAAAAACCTTTACGGGAAAAAACTACGGGCAGAGGGATAATCTACTATGAGAATCCAAATACAACTGCGAATTTTACGACTTTAGCTTACATCAATTTATAGAGAAAACAAAATCTTAAATGAGATTTACAATGTGGGGCCACCGCCCTGGCCCAATAGAATTCGGGTCACACCGAAATCTAACAATCTCCACTTTGACATGAATTTTATGAAAGAGATCCATAGCGCGTGCTCGTCAGACCGGCCCAACAAAATGAATTCAAAACTCTGAATTCTAACAATTTCCATCTCAAAATGAATTCTGATGAAATGAACCAATTTTTAAATCTTCAAATCTTCCTCTTCCACAAAGGCCCATGCTGGGCCAACTCAATATCTGGTACTGATCAAGTTTAAGCCCCACTTAAACTTGAGAGACACACTCAGAGAGAAATCAAATATTCTCCATGGTATCACCAAATTATCAGAGATGTCACAATGAACTGTATGTGAATATGTTGAAAACCCCCTACTAGAATCTATACCCTCGAACACACTCAATGCGTAACCCACTGTAGAAGTTTCACCATATCGTCGTGAGGTTTATTCTTTCTCTTGGTTCTGCCTTTGACAATACTACTCTGACATGAAACTGTAACTGAAACTGGTGACATCTTCAAATCCCACAAAGAGTCAACCAAATCTATGCGAGTATATCTCGCCTCTTGGCCTTATTTGAATTTCAAGCGAAAACAATCTCCATGATTGAGATATTCCCGCAATTCCAAATCTACCATAAATCCATTAAATTTAATCTACCAAAAATCTTCCAAAAATCCCAATAATTTTGAAATAATTTTATCTTTGGCAATAATCCAATTTTGCAAAGGACACTCTTGCGGCAGCCCCAATCAAAACGGCTTGGCAACAAGAATGGAGAACAACTATGTAGATGATCTATGACAACTGACGATAAATAAAAAACCTTCCAATGACGAACATGTTGTTCGGAGACACAACTTCTCTAGAGAACTCTAAACATAGATGAAAAACGAAGCAATTGTTTTTTACGATGGCTGAACGATATAGAGAACAAATCTCATGAGCAAGACGAATGGCAGGGGAAACAACTTTCCCATTCCTTTTTTTTTTCTTCTTCCTTTCTTTTTTCCCAAAAATTACACAAACCTTGTTCGATGCGGAACGACTAGAGTGAATTTGTTTCACCACACTTGGAAACTCGAACTCCCGAAACCAAAGCTCTGATATCATTTGTTAGATATCGAACGATAACCGGAAAAAGAAAATACGATGTGGGACAACAGATTTACGTGGAAAAACCTTTATGGGAAAAAAAACCACAGGCAGAGGGATAATCTACTACGAAGATCCAAATATAATTGCGAGTTTTGCGACTCTAGCTTACATCAATTTATAGAGTAAACAAAATCCTAAATGAGATCTACAATGTGGGCCGACCGCCCTAACCCAATAGAATTCGGGTCATACTAAAATCTAATACACCCATTGTCATAGCAAAGGTGAACATAATAGCCATGGCAGTGGCATTTTCAAGGACTATTTACAGCACAGTTCCTCAGTGGAGTAAGTTCCTTGGGGGTGCATTTTTCAGCTTCTGGGTGCTGGCTCATTTGTATCCTTCGGCCAGGGGTTTAATGGGCAAGAGAGGCAAAACACCAACAATTGTGATCGTATGGTCTGGCTGGTCTCATAGCAATTACTCTTCATTGCTCTGGATTGCCATCAACCCACCACAAACAAGCTCATCTGATACTTCTTTCGGCTTTCAATTCTCATACGAACAAACATATTACCCATATCCTCATTCCAAGCAAGTTTCATTCAACTTCTTGAATTGCATATGCTCGCGAAGTAAACTAGTAGGTGAAAAGAGCTTACAATAATTTGATTTTGCTGACAGTGATCACTCTTTCCAGCTAAGCCTGGCATTTTGGACCTTATATCCCTTAGAATAGGCGGCAGATTAGACTGACAAACTTGACAACACTGATACGTATTCTCCATCTCTTCCTGAATCAAAAACTATGAAGCTATCAAATTCTGTCCAACAAATGAAGCTAGTAAATCAAATCCTGCGAACATTCCAAAAATGAATAGATTTTGCCACTTCCTTCACATATTTGACTGCTTCTTGATGATGACTATTATACCGATCAGTGGTTGAATCTTGGAAGTTATTAGGTACCTCAACAGAAGGTTCATCCAACACTGATCCACTTTACACACTTCAAGGACAATGAGAAGAAAATGTAACAACATTTTTTGCTCTAAAAACTGCTAATATGTGCCAGAATATCATTCTTGAATATTCGAACAATTGCAGCTGCAATTAAGTGGCAGCAACTCCTGAATCATCATTTTTGGTTGCGGGATTTGCAAGGGTTCCCACCAATTCCTCTGGGAACTTCTTGAATATTCTCCTTGTTTATAGATTCACAGCTTGTTTTCCATTGGAGATAGTGTCTTTAGAACTGGTGTCGAATTCAGAGAATCACGAAGCTGCAGTAACAAATCCATCAAAAAACAAATTTTGGACATCACTTCCATCATTTGAGGATAAATCTCTGAAAAAAGTCTCGCAATTAAAAATGGATTCACTGTTGACGAGCATCGTAAATTGATTGAAGCAGCATCACTTTACAAGTGATTTCTACAGGACTCAAACGCAGTGATTGTCTCGTAATCATTAAAGCACTTCAATTTATTTTCAAAAGTAATATGTGATGGGTATAACGGAGCAAGTTTCTCTTGAGTTTATCTGTATGCGGTCCACTTGCCGAATCGATGTCAAGTTTGTGGTAAAACTTAACTTGTAAAATTCAGTCAGGATCAATTTAACAAATACAGGGTGATAGCCAGGTTTAAAAGCCAAATGAGAGACGATTTCAGATTCATTGAAAATCAATCCACACCCAAAAATACACAGGCTGCCCGTGATGATTTAACCCAGTAATAGTTGCAAATGGTACTTCATATTGATTCCTCTTGTAAACTATATAAAAAACCTATAGTGTCTCCAGAGTAAGGATAGTTCGCCATGGAATTCACATCTGCCCAAAAAATATTTGATGCACCACAAGGCCCAATCACTCGGGCTCGAGCCAAGAAGATCATTGTTTTTTTAACAAGCTATTATTTTGCAGAAGGCATCAAACTTGAAGGACTTGAAGAAGAACCGAACCAATGTGATAAGGAGAGTCCCACACATCTCCTCACTGGAAGCACTCTTGCACACCCTCGGCTAACACAAAGCACCCAAGACTACCTTGAAGTCCATATTGCCGAGGCTTAAGGAAGACCCCTAGCTGAAGATATGTTCCTTAAAGAATTTGACATGTTTATTGAGTTTATGTTTTGATGGATTACTAGATTTTGGATAAATTTTGAATAGATTTAGGTTTGTTGGAATTTTGTTATTTTGGTGTGCTCGACTAGTGTGTTAGCCGAGCATCCATCCAATTTTAGTCTTAAGAGTATATTTGTAATTGTGAGTTATGGAAACTCTTAAGGAAGTATTGCTGTCCTAAAACTCTAATTTTGATTTATCTCAACTACAGCTCAAACTTGTTTGAAAGTTTTTTCCCTTTCAAACTCTTGGCTACTTGTTCTAGGTTTTTCAACCAAACTTGTATCCACAAATCGATTCACTCATTGTTCTTGGCGTGGTCTTGGAGTGAAACCCTTATACTAGATCCTCATTCATCTCTTTCAGAGGTGATTCAAGCATGAAGATTTAGAAGACCATCGTGAAGCAAGATGGAGAGGTTTCTTGCATAATAAATTCATTGAAGTCAATATTTAGGTAATATCGGACCAGCTTGTAAATTTGAAGCATTTTTCCTTAGTTTGTGTTGTGATCCTGGCTCTGGAATTTTGGGACGTTGTTGTTCACTAGATTGAATTGAAGTGTGCAAATTTTGGTATTGATTGGACGTGATTCTAAGATTTTGTGCAATTTTGCTTATAGTGTTCGAAAACTATATTTTACTGGCACCCTTTCATGTAGTGTGGTTTCTTCAGTATAACTTCCGTGTCTTTACGATTTTAATTGTGATTTTTGGTGGAGTATTTCTTCTCTGTTATTTTGGCGTCTCCTCCAAATTTGGTCTCAATTGGATATAGAAAACGAAAGTTAGAGCATTTCCAAATCATGTATTTTGTTTTGTCATAAGCCACCAATCACCTATCACCATTGTTGCTATCTTGCACCCCTTGGTGCATCAATATTACCCCCAAAAGGATCATTGTCTCTCTAAACTGCATAAAAGAACACAGGATTCTCCACCTTCACTTGTATCAGAAGGTCTAAGATATGATAGTCGAGGGTCCTCTACCTATTGTCGCCCATGTAGCTCCCAAAAAAACTCCAAAAAGCATAAAAAGAAACCTACAACAGTCAGTACAAGAACTTTTATCCAATTAAAGCCCTTTGTGTCACGACCCGGAGGCGAGCTGGATAAACACGCCGGGCCAAATGACCTAGTCCTCAGAAAGAACCCAATCGTCCAGCCCAAGGCTTGTTAAAATTTAGCGGAAGACTTGTAATATATTTTCTAGCCGTGACCCACTTGTGATGGATCACGGTCCTCGTAGTGATTGCAAGAGTTAAATTATGGAAATATAAATTACATCCAAACAAACTATGCATTTATGTCCATACATCCAGAATTCTAAACCATAGACTATTGCAGAAACTATTAGTTCTTACTAATTGAAAATATAATTAAACCAAAAGAAGGGAAACAAGTCAGCTGCAATCCAAAGTTGGAACTCCACAAGTACAATGTGTCCACGCTCTAGGTGTTCCTATCTCTACCTGGGAAAAAAGTAGTCTAAAAGGTGAGTGACAAACTTACTAGGAAATTTATATTCACCGCCAAGCGCGTGAGAAAACTTGTTTTACCTTTTCTTTATCAAAATATTGATTCTTTTTAGGGGCTATGCATTTTTATCAAAACATTTTCAAAATCATTTACATCCTTTTTAAGAAGACCAGCCTCGAAAGGCCCTGATGAGATATTGTAGAAAACACCGCTGTTTACACAGACAGCTATACTAAAAAGTATCATCATCGATTTCACACTGAAAAATCATCACTAGTGAAAAAGAAGGTCACTCATGGACTCCTCCAGTCAATCGCACAGAATAAAGCAACTGTTGGTTTTTAGGTTCTCTCGCATAGCGGAATTACTCATGTTCATAACAATGGTAATGTGTGTAACCTATGTATCATGAAAAATAATTTTAACATGAACATAAAACGGATCGTTGTTATAATATATTAATAATAATATGTATTTAAAATTTCTATTTAGATCTAATCTAAAAGATAAAGAATGTTACCTTTGTAGCTTACTTCACATAGGTACAAAATCAACATTCGATCTTCTCCGCCAATCCTCCTCACCTCGAATAAGCACGTGTGGGTGTGATGAACGAAACAAGATCACACTCAATTTATGATAGATCGTATTCTCAACACATGAGATGATCTATTTGGATTTAGAAAACATTTCTCTAAAGCCAACACGGAAGACACAATTTTGCTTTCAAAATGGATTTCTTAATCTCAAAGATTTCAACCTCAACTTAATTTTTTCACCAACCATTATCTAATGTAGTTGGACCTTTATTTATAATAGTATTGCTCCATAATGGCCCTTATGGCATTTAGAGAAAAACACTACAAATTTCTCATTACATTTATAAAAATGTTATGGAAATCAAAAATCTTGTCACCATATTTCAACACTTAGCACATTTAAGTTATAACACATTTATAACAAAAATGTTATGAAAAACAAAAGGTCGTGACATTAAATCAAATTTGACATTAATTCAAATTTGACAAAATCTATTTTTAAAAGTTACTTTATATTTGTTAATTAATTGAATAATCAATAATTCAATTATTTCATTTAATGAAATATAACAAATATATTAACTTTGACAACTTTTGTCATTTTGGCTTAATTAATTGAATAATCAATAATTCAATTATTTCATCTAATGAAAAAATAGTAATAAACTTATTATTGAGTGTATTAAATAATTAATTCATAATTAATTATTTAATCTTCTTTGTTCATTTTTCTATTATTCGAATAATGATAGAAGATGATGAAGGGACCGATGGACCTATAGTTTTAAGCTCCAATAATATTTTGTTAATTAATATAAACTCTTTATATTAATTAACATAATTATTAACTCTAAAGTAATTCCACTAAATACTTAGAGTTGCACTCTCAAAACTATAGAGTATATTTACTTAAAGTAATGTCCATTGATGTAGTCATTACATATGTATTAACCCTCCATTTAAATTCACAATAGATCTAGGTTTATAATCCGTTAACCTCTCATATTGCTTCTTTATCCTTGACTACCATTAGTTCTTAATTGAATAATTAACTCATAACGATTATGAATTGCGCGCTAATTATTCGATCCTTGAACTAACAAACAAGAGAATCTATAGAAATGGATTTCATTGTATCGATATTAACATTCTCAGCTATTCATTTTAATTCACTCCCAATATACAAGGTATACGAATCGTAACTTATACAAAACTTTACCAGGTAAATCAAAAAATAAATTAAAATAAAATAGGAGTTTATTAAATACAACGAATTAAGATCATACATATATGACCATCATTATGATAAAATTAAGTGTTCTATATTTAACGAAAATTATCATAACAATATAATTTTATCTAGTCCAGTCCTATATAATCATATTATATAAAACATATTTATCTTATGTCACTACATATTTAGTCGGGATGTGACTATACATTCTTAATGAGATAAACTTTGTTTATGACTATGAACTATTTGAAGATTCCGTACTTCAAATATAAGTCATGGACATATTATGGTTATTACTCTTTATATTTTATCCCACATATATACAATATATATGTCAATATAAAGTTAGCATAAATAACCAAGGAATTTTCTATGAATTTTATAAAACATAATATAAAATGTTAACATAATATCAATCAATATAAATTTATTCATATATCATAAAATTGTTCTATTACATTTGCTTGTTGGGCATATTACTCCCAACAATCTCCCACTTGCCCTAAAGTAAATGAGACATGCTCTAATCCCTAAGCCCTCAAGATGTTTCTCAAAACATTTTACAGGTAACGTCTTTGTGAAGGGATCAGCAAGATTCTCAACTGATGGAATCTTCAAAACAATCACGTCTGCACGCTATACTATATCGCTTATCACATGATATTTTCTCTCTATATGCTTTGTTCATTTGTGACTTCTAGGTTCTTTAGCATTCGCCACTGCACCACTATTGTCACAGTACAAAGATAATGGTTTATCCATATTTGGAACTACTTCCAAATAGCTAAAGAATTTTCTAAGCCACACAACTTCTTTTGCTACTTCACAAACAGCAATGTATTCTGCTTCCATAGTAGAGTCTGAAACACCACCTTATTTTACACTTCTCCAAACTATGGCTCCACCTCCAAGGGTCAAAACTGATCCAGATATCGACTTTTGATCATTTGTATCAAGTTGAAAATCAGAATCTGTGTATCCAGTTGGAATCAAATCCCTACCAGAATATACTAGCATATAGTTTCTCGTTCTCCTTAGATACTTGAGAATATGTTTGACTGCTATACAATGATATAATCCTGGATTTGACTGGAACCGGCTAACTATCCCTACTGCATAACATGTGTCGGGCCTCGTGCACAACATAGCATACATCAAGCTCCCAATAGCTGATGCATAGGGGTAACGTCTCATATCTTCTTCCTTTTGAGGTGTGTCAGGACACTGCTTTTTAGAAAGAATAACTCCATGTCTAGAAGGTAAATAACTTTTCTTGGAGTTTTGAATCGAATATTTGACAAACCATCTTGTCAATATACAATGCTTGAGACAAAGCTAACATTCTATTTTTACGATCTCTTATTAGACGAATCCCAAGAATGTAGCTTGCATTTCCTAAATCTTTCATTTGGAATTGCTTAGCTAGCCATGCTTTTATATCTGATAATAGTTCTACATTATTTCCAATAAGTAGAATATCATCAACATACAGAACTAAGAAGACAACACACGTGTCATTTATGAGCTTGTATACACAAGACTCATCAAGGCACTTGTGAACCCATAAGATTTGATTGCTTCATCAAATCTCATATACCATGACCTAGATGCTTGCTTAAGTCCATAAATAGACCTACTTAACTTACAAACCTTTTGTTGTGCATCTTTATCTATGAAACCCTCTGGTTGCTCCATATAAATGGTTTCTTCAAGATGACCATTTAGAAAAGCCGTCTTGACATCCATTTGCCAAATCTCATAATCATAATGAGCGGCAATAGAGAGTAATATGCGAATGAACTTAACCCATTAACCTCCCCGGTTAAGGTCAATTGGCTTCACAGGTGCCAACAAAACATTTTACAATGACTATTTTGGGTCATCAGTCTTCTCTTGACTGTTCACAGGGTGTCACTCTTTGTTTGCCATTTACAAATGCGAAAATGAAAATACAACTTAGAACCTAAGCTCTCCAAATATAAATCTCCAGTTTTGGTATGGAAGAGCTAGGCCTATTCCCTCATATGAATATTGAGAAATCGTGTAGTAAATTTCCTAGAGCTTCACTATGATTTTCACGTCATTGAAATGAGTTTTGGAGAGTCTTCTATATATAGACTCTACTTGAGCGGTCGACCACTTCCATTTTGGTCGACCGCATCTGACCGTTGGAATGTTACCATTATACTTTTGGTCGTTTATTTTTCACTCAGGTTTGTCAAATCGGTCGATTGCTTCTTCATATCCCTAAACATTCGGTCGATCAACCATTCGGCTACTCGAGCACCTGCTCGACTGCATCCTCAACCGCAGAAATTATAACATCCTTTTTTTCTTACAATTTAAAACTTATGATTTAGAAGGACTTTTTCTTTTTAGAATACAGTGGAAGACTTTTCTTGCTAAACCATTTGGAAATCCCATGAATAAAACATCGACAACAGCAGAAGACTTCTATTTACCAAGCCAAAGGAAATGAAACTCAATTGAAAAACCTTCTTAATAAAACAAAATACTATAAATAAGGTTCACTTTCTTTAAAAACATTCTTACAAATCATTACGTTTCCTCTTTGATCTTTTAGCTTAACCAGCCATTAAACCCGCAATGTACAAATGTCTCATCAACTGCTGTTATCCTCGATACCATGCATACCTACATCACAAGACTTAACTATGAGTCTAACACTCAGTAAGAAGTGACATGAAATATAAAACATACAATACATTTACTTAAATCCTTTTATAAAATCTTATTTCCTTTATAAAATGGTGATGAACTTTATACTATAACAGTGAACTTACTTATTTATAAAAATAGTGATGAACTTCAATCACAATAAATTTTATACTATATCAGTTAACTTATTTATAAAAACAGCAATAAACTTCAATCACAATGAACTTTAAACTATATCAGTGAACATGTGTTATGGCGGTGAACTTGTACCTTATTGGTGAACTTAAACCAGATCGATGAACTTATACCGCAAAAATGAACTTGTATCATGATGGTGAACTTATTCCATCATGATGAACTTAAATCATTTCCTTTCTTTCTTTTTCCGTGCACATCCATGCACTTTGTCTTGACATCAATCGAAGATACATTAACCGCTATACACATCTATGCATAATGTCTCTTGATAAAGACTCGACATCAATCAAACCACCTGTTAGCTACTGTGCAACTCCATGCACAATGGCCCATCACCTCCGGTAAGCAGCTACGGCATCAACCGAAAGCTTTGCTAGCAGTTGTACACTTTAATGCACAACAATCGGTTCTTACATCAAACAAGAATACACTAGCAGCCATGTGCATCAATGCTAATGGCCTCACTAACCGTTAGACGGTCTGTCTCGACATCAATCAAGAACAAACTAAAAAACTCAAGCTATTATCTCCATATTCTTTAACATGTAGCTTTTAAGTTATAAAAAAACTTATGTATGAGAAATCCATTTTACATTTTTTAAAACAATGATGCATAAATACACATAATCGCTACATCCTCAATCGATAATAGAATCACAACTTAGATCTAATAAACAATCATCAAGCAAGCAAGCATCAAAACATATCCAAGTAAAACATGATCACAACCTAACATCTAACAAAACTACACATCAAAAATATAACCTATCCAATATATCTACCACCTCTAACAGCACCTTAATATTCCTCAAAGTCATGCTATAATGCTCAATCATCAAGGCAAACAAAAAGAATTATAACACTAAGTGTTCAACAATTTATCCAAACAATAACAGAGAGTAATTCTTACTTTCACAACACATCTTACCTCATGCTTATCAAACAATACCCAGCAGAGTAACTAATTCAACATTTTTTCAACCATTGAAACCTAAATTCTGAACAACAACTTATGAGACTTTCATTTTTAGCACTTCAACAAATATCAAGGAGTACCTTTTAACTAACAGCTTTTATTTATGTTATAACTGATCATATCCAAGGAAAACAAGAGGCATCACAACAAGCAGTAACAACCTATGTAATATTTCCAACACAATAGCATAGGTTCATCCAGACCTATTAATGCTTATCTTCCAACAATAATCATCTCCTAAGATTTATCAAGCAATCTATAATATCCATACTCTCTAACAACATCCATTTACCTACAACCATTTACATGATTTCCATACTTAATTAAACGTCTAAAAACCAAAGCACACAAGTACCAGAGAGCAAACCAAACAACCAACGCAGCAGTATAACATCAACCTATCAAAAAAAACATCAGAGAATCAACATGCTCTTAAATAAATCCAGAACCTATCCATCAATATGCTTATCAATAAGTAGAATAATATAATCTTAATAGCATGATCTTAAACTATCAGCATCAAGAAAACATGCATCTCTCGAGATACCCCTAACTCTTGTGATGTAGGTCCTTTTAGGCAAAGCACATACAAAACTTTTTACCTCTTTTCTTTGCTAAAATCATTATCTTCCTAAGTTCCTCACACTCACCGCATAGCAACAATTCTCCACCTCTTTCCTTCTTCTTCTTATCCATGGCCGTCACTCTAGTTTTTCACAGCTTCTAAATCTCGGCTCTTCCTTCATCTTCCTTTCATTCACAGCTTTCACTCCATGTCTCCCAATCCCTTTTCTCCCAGAAGCTTTCTTGCACACCCATTTAGCAGCACAACAATATCTCCATCTCCAGAGAACTTCTCTCACTCCAAAAGACCAAAAACACAAGGAGTCACCAAACGATTTTCCTCTCTTCTTTTCGGTCTAAACCCCTTCTTAGATATTCTATAATTCAGAGAAAGTCGAGGAGGCACGACCACTCGGTTTCCAGACACCCCCTCGAGTTCTAGCCATCAGTTTGCCCTTATCTGGCAATTCTTCGCATTTTTTGTCGATCAAGCCCTTCGCATGATCGATCGCAAAACCATCAGAGTCGACTTTTCTTGAGTACCGGTCGATCAGGTGATTGACTGCCAAAAGTCCAGAAAGTGTTTTTGTGTAAAATTCATCAATATCGGTCGATCAAACCCCTTCAGGTGATCAACCACCTAGCATTTTGCTCGCCACTGCCATTTTCGCAGTCGACCACGATTCCAACTATTGCTTCACTCTAGATTAAAATCTCTTTGGAACTGATCGATTAGCTCTCTTCAGTTGATCGACCACTCTGAATATAGCGGCACACTGTAACATTTTGCAACACTCGTGATCGACCGTCCTCCACACTTCAATCAACCGCAAACTCATTTCTTCACAAAATTTACTTCAAACCTAGTTCATTACTAACTCCTAAATATAGTAATGTCATCAAATTAATCATAATACTCAACCTAATAAACTAATGTCATCAAATACTCATACCTTTAATGATATCAAAAGTTGGGGTATTGTATTCCTATACTATAATCATTCTATAAATCTCAAAAATCCTCAATTATGTAAACAACTCGGAATTATAATTTACTATATCCAAATATATTTTCCCTTGACCAATATCTTAATCATCTAGTTCAACTCCTATTACCCTCAAAATCTTCATTTAGGTTTTATGCTTAGCACTATGAAAGTCTCAGATATTACATAAATGACAAGCAATATGTTTAATTGTGTGGTCGACCATTTCTTCACAGCTCGACTGCTTCTTCGATCGTGAGAACGTTAAGCCTTCTAACTTTAAAAACTAGTTGATCACTTCTCATTTAATCGACTGCTTCTTTTGTTTTGCACAATTTTAGTCGATCTTTTCTATGCCTTAGTCGACCTTTTATTCACGATGCGCCTTTATTAAATCTTCTAAGTCCCAATGATGAACATATAAACTTCATGAACTTACGTAAACATGTTAGAAAATATTATTACCCGTATTAAGGGTATTTCCAATTAAAATCAATATGAATAACAAGATAATGCAATTAAACATAAACAACTTATAATTACAATCACTACATTCATCATCAAAACAATTAAGCCTAATGACATTTAGGCCAACAGAAACCATGGTCAAGAAGTTCATTAAGACATGTGGCACGATCGATAAATTTTGACCCCAAAGGGTTACCACAGTTGATCAGATCCCCGCGTGGTTGACCAACATGGACGCCCAGACCAGAAGGGGAAAACAACGCAGACGTCTAGAAAAGCAAGCCCGCATTCGATTGAAACTCCCAATACAATAGACAAGATACAGACAACCAAGAATGGAAGCCACAGACACATTCCCCGTCAACCAAACCCAACAAGCGATTGATCAGACACAACCATCTTGTCCAGCACAGATGTTTGGTGTAGACACCCTACACTTCCATGGACATTGGAAAGGGCGTCTCCGATGCCTACATACAATCCTGAAGTCGACTGAACTCAACAAGCGGTTGACCACCAAACTATTGGTCCACCAGGGAAAGGTTTCTGGCACGAAAACCACGACGAAACGTGCATTCCCTCACTAATTCTTACCCCGATTCAGCATAAAACTCTTCATAAATTGTAAACCAACCACAATAACACATAAACAAACAAATGATTCAAGTTTCCAAGCTCAAATCCAAAATTGACATAATTGGGAATTTCCAAATGGAAAAACAGAGCAAGAAACCGACTTACCTTCGAAGTTATTTCATAAAAAACAAAAATCGGATGCCACAAATACGATCATGGAGTCGAAAACCCTTTGCACTCCACTCGGCCCATCGCCCCACTCTTCCTCTCTCATTCGCTTGACCAACTCCTAAGAAGAAAGGAAAACAACCTTCCTTTTAAGAAAATAAAATTTAGATATTATTATTTTATTTAATATATATATAATATAAATTAATATACTTAAAATATTAAATAAAATCCTTAAATTCAAATCTGACAATATCTTACCAAACTTGAACTATGGCATCGAAACACGAACTTATCAAACATAATCTCACAGCTTCGAGATGTAGAGGAACACAAAATGCACCAATTGAGCATTGAATAGACCTTTCACATGTGGTCAAAGACTCATGACACGTGGCAATAACATGGTAATCATAAAACAATTTGACTTAGACAAAAACAAAAAAAATTTGCTCTGAAAAATATAAAATCTAAAAATTGTGAATTTTACATAAACCTTCATTCGCCAGCGCTTTTGGAAGTAGTCCATCCTCCATCCTAGCCATCTATTCATATTGAAGGACGCTCGTCCTTTCATCTAACAAACATAAACCTTCTTCAGCCAACGCATTTGGAGGGAGCTTATCTTCCATCCTGGTCGTTCATCCTCATTATAGGACGTCCATCGCTTCATCTAATGGGCACAAACCTTCATCCGCCAACACCTCTCCTCCCATTTTGGATGTCCATCCTTATTGCAGGATGTTCGTCTCTTCATCTAACGGCCAACATGGACGTCTCGGCCATACAAGAGTCTCAAGACTAATCCTTGGATGCCCCTCCTCATGGATCATTCTTGAACGTCCCTTGTCATTGAAAGACGTCTGTGGTTGATCCTTGGGACATCCATGAAATGTCTTTGGATGTTTTTAAGCGGAAGATGTGACTGCTGCATTTGCTTCGACATTTTCTGACGAGAAACATGACAACAAAGTTTTCCTTCTTTATTTTTCATAGTTCAAAATTTTAGTTGTTCACATAATTACTTTAAATTTTGACTTTTCGCTTACCTATAATTCAAGATTTGTTTGGTTAATGTAATTTGATCAATTACTAAATAAACCCCAATAAATAAAATATTTGAAAATCTGTATGGGCTATCCAAACACTCTTCTCTTGAAAATGGCAAAAGGCTTCCCACACTTCTCTCTCTCTCTCTCTCTCTCTCTCTCTCTCTCTCTCTCTCACCTAAACTTTCCCATCACACTTGCTCATCCATACAAACCTTTAAATAGCCTCAACAACTCCATTTTATTTTTGAGCGCCTCCTTTCTCCAACTACACCCACTAAATTCGTGTAGCAGAAAAAATTTGACAACCATGCTTGAATCCATTTTTGAGCTGATCAATCAAGCTGTCACGAATTTTGCACTCAGTCTTTTGTTTCTGCAATTTGATAATATCCATCATCCTGGTAGACTCCAAATCCAGGTCCAACAATGACGAACAAACTAAAGTCTCTCTCTCTACCACCCCCTCTATTCAAATAGCAAACAAGGTGTTGGACATATTCAAACGTCCATATTCACTTACCAAAATTATAGGGATATATTCCACAAATTTGAACGATATTGTTAGCACCAACAAATCTGCTGAGATAATTAGTTAGTAAATCTGTTGATATAATTTGAATGTAATTAGTTAGAGTGTTTATAGCAATAGGTTATCTTATTTTATGTTTATTACTTTTTACCTTTGTAATCTACCTATATAAAGGCCATTTAATGATAATGAAATGAATCATCTTTCCATTAATTATCACTTAAGTCTGCTGCAATTTATTATGGTATCAGAGCATATTTCTACCGGACCTTCTGTTCATCTCGCAGATACGATACTCTCTTGTTCTTCTCCTATTTGGATTATAGATTATGGTGCATCTAACCACATATGTTCATCAATATCATATTTCTCTTCTTATGTTGCTACCGACACCAAAATTTTAGTTCAATTGCCTGATGGATCTCATGCGCCGATAAACTTGTATCAAAGTGCACCTGATCAGGTTGAGAGTTTGAAACCCAAGGAAGCATCATCACCTTCCTAATCCTATTTTTCACACACATCGTACAAACATTCGTCTCCACGCAGCAGGAGACGTATTGGGGATAGCCTCGTGATACTCTGATACCAAGACTGTCCAATGTATCAAGAGGATTCATCACCCTCAAAACAGATATCACATTCCATGAAAACTATGCATAGAATTTAAATGTGTAAAACTCGCGTACATAGGTATTATAAAATCAGACGTGCTGTCTAACATTCTCCATCAATTTTTATGCATATATCGTTATCCACAAAATATTAGTTTTAAAAAAATGATATTATGATAATGCAAAGCAAGTAGGTATAAAATCTCTACATCAACGGCAATCTCTCCTCGTATCTGAAAGAGCAACAACCTCAGGTACCAGCTCGAAGTCCACAAACTCATCTGAACCTAAAACATGTCAAAGGACAAACACTCTTGTCAATGACTCTCAATAAACAAGTGAAAAGATCCTATACCGATCTAAGAACCCAACCGTCATATACATGTTTCATCTAAGAATCCCAATAAAACTCTCACACTTAATCACTCAATAATCATAATGGTGCAGATAACAAATTCCTCAACTTGCCTATTTGATCTGTAAATAATCTCACTTTAACAGTATATTAGTAATTTCAAGTAACATCTTGTAAACAGGGGCTAAGCAATTTCTATCTCAATTTCAACTTAGCTATTATTTAATTTTCAATATCACATCTCATTAAAATTAAACTGAAGCAAGTAACCCACCAACCGTAACCACATTTACCAAGTCTACAGCTTATCATCAAACATAGTCACTCTACAGGAACCAACCGTAACCACATTTACCAAGTCTACAGCTTATCATCAAACATAGTCACTCTACAGGAACCAACCGTAACCACATTTACCAAGTCCATAGCTTATTATCAAACATAGTCACTCTACAAGACCAACATAACATTTCCCCAAATCTCATCACCCAAAAAGGGAGCTTAAATTTATTCTTCCATCAATCAACTGAGATTTTAAGACATGCACAACCAATCAGCGAATGATCCCAAAACAATTTCATCAGCGGACTGTAACAAAACAGAGCAGATTATCAGCATTTTCCATCAAACAGAATATTTCAGCTCTACGGCTAACATTATCAAAACAGAAACATATCATTATCTTTGGGATTTCATCATTAAATCGCGAGCAAACAATCCTTGGAAAAACGGACACTAAACCGTGGGAAAATCATCAACATAGCAACATCCAAATATCATCTAACATATTTCCGTAATGACAGCAGCAAAATAGGACAATCCAGCCGAGAGTTTCAAAAATCATCCGGCATTTCCTTACCTCAATCGGAGGTGTAGAGGATGTTTTCCTCAGCTTGGAGCACTCCAAGTCATGGTTCCACTGTCACCCGCAATCGACCGTCGTTCGCTCGCAGCTGCTGTCAGCAGAAGGGTTCTTCCCTCACTTGCTCTCGGAAATGCTCAGACAAAGTCGAAGCTCCCGCTCGAAATGCTCTTCCTCTTCCTCTTCCTCTTCCTCTTCACTTTTCTTCCTTTCTTTTTCTTCTTTTATTTATTCCTTATTTAATATTTATTCTTCATTTAAAGCACGTGCTCCTCATCTTTCACAATCTTCTCCTTTTCCCTATTTTAATTCTTCCCTCTTCTCATTTTCCCTATTTTAATTCTTCCCTTTATTTTAATATTTGTTTTCTTTATTTTTAAAATCCTTTCTTTATTAAATCTTCCTTCCCTTCTTCAAAATCTGCCCCGTCGCTTCTTTCATTTCTTCTCCCCTTTCTTTCACTTATGTCCTTCTCCTTCTCCTTCCTTAATTTCACACCTGTTTTTAATTTTTTAATCCTTTCAACTATATAATAATAATAAATATACATATTATAAACTATATAAATTATTCCAAGTCACCATTTATTCCAAATATTATCCAATAATATTTATCAATCTAATTTAATTCTTCAATTCTATTTCCTTAATTTATTTTCCATTCAAAGTTGTCAATTTCAACAATTTGTTCCTTTGACTAAAATTTCTCATGTACTTATTACATGGTAATTTACTTTAATTATTCAAGACTGATTTTTAAGTAAAAAATTTATAGGTGTCATTTATTATTCTAAAAATTCTCAGCTTTTACATAATTTGACCTCGTGCAGAGGTCGAATCCAACTTGGTCTTGTAAAAGACGCTTAGGTCGTGTCAAAGGTTGTTTGGAGACTTTGAAAGACTAACATGTTAATTTTATTAATCAATAAAATTTGACCCGTGGTTGTATGAATGTAGACTAAACTTGTTAATTTCCTAGACATAAAAAACACATTCTTAAAATAAAATGTGCACACATTCTATGTGAATCTTTTATGCGTACCTTCAATTGTGCGCCTAGATAACCTTTAAAAAAAAAATTAAGAAAATAATTACTAAACTATAGAATCACTTATAATTCAACTATTAAACAATTGTCACTAACACAAGACACTCAACTATGGAAAAATAACGAAATAAATATCGAGATTACGTTTTTCTTTAAAAAAACGTTCTCTTTCTGCAACGGAACATTGTCTTTCCCCTGTGAAAAATATGTCTTTTAAATAAGAATCAGGAAATATTATTTTTCTTAGGGGAAAGACGACTTTCTGCAGCAGAAAAATGACTTTCCGCAAATGAAAGACGACTTTCCGCATAGAAAAGAATACATCTTTCCAATCAAACTGTGAATTATTTTAAGTAATTTAACGACATCGTTCCTGTACGTTGTTTAAACTCCAATGGTTTTAGAATAACCACGTTTACACTGGAAAAAGTCTATGGACAAGAAAAAACTCTTAAATTGACAATAAAATGAGTATTAATCACAAACCATCGAACTCACTCGGTAGAACCCTGAATTTAGACGAAATTAACGATATGATTTCGTAACAACCAAATAAATTCATGTAGTGAGCGACAAGTTAAAATACATTTTTTAGGGGAAACTTCTTATTCTTTCATTTTCAAAGTAAGTTCGTTGTTAACAGCGATGGTTGCATAGTTTATTTTTCATAGTTGAATGTTTTATTTGTTAGCAAAAATTGTTTAGTGATTAACTTATCATTGATCTCATAGTTCAATGATTGTTTTGTTTATTTTCCTAATATAAATGAATCTTCATGGCACTAGTATAATCTTTTACGTTGACATAACATACTATGTGTTATTTTAATAAAATAAATACGCGAGTTAGTGATATAATTTTGAGAAAATGATAAACAAACCATCATCCTTTACTATTGGTGACAAACCAACCACTATTATTTTTTTCCTAACAAATTAACCATTGATCTATGGACAAATGTCAAATCCAACATCGCTGTCACGTTTGACGTTAAACGTGATGATGTGGCATCGCAGCAATTCGTATACAAATCGTCGCGGCTCTATAGTTTCTAAAAGCTATGTGAAGAAATGTGATGAACCGCGGCGGTTCGTCTAGGAACTGTAGCGGTATGTCAAGACACCGCAGCAGTTTGGTATGAAGCCGCTGCGGTGTCTTGACACACAGCCTGAGGCCCTTAAAACTATGTGTGTAGTACATCATTGAGTTGGTTATATGTGTGTCTGCACTTATTCATGCTTTATTAGTCTAACGGCATTTTGCCATTTTTGTTGTAGTCGCGAGATTTGATGGACGTCTTCAAGAAGTATGTTGTGGCAAATACTTCGATTCCAACCCGTTACAACGGGTTTTAGGTCCAAACTATTCAGAACAGCGTATCGCAAAACACGGTATGAAGATGATATATAACACCGTGCAATTATTGTTTCCAAAAT
This sequence comes from Begonia loranthoides, assembly GCA_022433065.1. Taxonomy (NCBI): domain Eukaryota; kingdom Viridiplantae; phylum Streptophyta; class Magnoliopsida; order Cucurbitales; family Begoniaceae; genus Begonia; species Begonia loranthoides. The sequence goes on along the minus strand of CM039480.1, from coordinate 25,019,496 downwards.
AGTAGATTTCAACTCCTTGGTAGGAATGAGAATTAAACAATTGCTTGAAGATGCTGGATTAGTCGGGTTGTGCCGGATGAGGGGCAGTTACTGCGAGAGAATTATTAGAATATTTTACGCAAATTTGGAATTGTCCACCAAGCCATTAGAAGTGCGGACGTACCTTTTTGGACGGGAGTTGAGGTTCACTCCCAATGGTGTAAATATAATGCTTGGATGTGTATTGGATGGGCCAAGCGATCAATATTATCACGTGTCTTGAGAGCCACCATTCATCAACTAAGGAGAAAAGCTAGCGGTGCTTAGATTGTTGCACCGGCATCCCGAGGTTGCCCAGTACAACAAGCCAAAGGGCAAGGAGTTGAATGTCATAGCCCGATTGATCCACCTGATCATGACATACACGATTTTGCCTCGCGATAGGCATCGAGACCATGTTAGCTGCATGGATCTCTATATGCTGGAGAAGGTGTTCACCAGGAAAAAGGTGGACATCGGATTTATCATCCTGAGCCACATGCATGAGGTGCTCAACAACCCAGTGAAGAACCTACCGTACAACTGGCTCATCCAGAGCATCATTGAGCAATATGGGGTACCCATCTCAGAGAAAGAGCCAAGAATTGAAAATTCGGCCAATTACGTGTACAACAAAGCAAAAGTGGACAGAATGGGGATCACCCAAGTTAGAGGGGAATGGGTCCGCAAGTCCAAGAAGCAAGCAGCACCTCCACCCCCCTTAGAACCTCAGCATTCAGCCCCCTCAACGGAACATCCCCCTCCTCAGACATCTCATTTTACTTCGATGTCTGAGGAGACGTCCGCCTGGATGAACAGGATGGAGGAGCTCCATCATATGGTGATAACCAAAATGCAAATGATGGAGGAGCATCTGCAAATGCAACAAGTTCAAATATAGAGAGGGGAGGAGTGATCAGAATAGAGGCAACCCAAAGCAGAAGAGTGGCATATGCGAGCAGAAGAGAAGCACCATGAGCTGGTGCCAACACTTCAGAGATGTGAGAGGTGATCAACCCGTACATCAGGCTCGCCATCGTCCTTTGAGGCAACAGATGCCACATACCACTTGTAAGTTATTTACTTTGTACATAAAGTCTAGTCTTTACTTTATTTGTACTTGACGTAGTGCCGTAAGCCACCAACCTGCTCCTCTAGCCGTGTCTGCCAAGGTGCAGAGGACCAGTCAGTTTGAGCCTCCGCCTCTTAGAACTGTGCGCCTGGTACGTCTTTCATTTGGTTATATATGTGTGTTCATTCATGTTCATGCTTTGTTAGTCTGACGGCGTTTTGAAATTTTTGTTGCAGTCTCGGGATTTGATGGACATGTTCAAGAAGTATGTCCAGGCAAATACTCGGAATAACAAAGAGACGTGCGCATTTCTTGGGGAAAAGCTGACCCACGATGATTATATCGTCACTGATATCATCTTCCCGGAGTAAGTCGGGACACCAGATACGGTGAGATTAGTGTATAAGATTTTATCTTAGTACTTATCCGAACTTATATGCAGTGCTATGGGGTCGACGATGAAGCCATATTCGTTTATCAACAGGAACACCGTCTACTCACATTAAGGTGGATTCACATTAGGAATCATCTCGCTTCTCCGGGTTGTTGTTCATGTTTACTAAGATTATCTAATGTGTTGTTTTGCATTGCAGACACACCCAAAGCAGAATTGTTTGATGTCCTTCGTTGACCTGCACACTCAATTCGCTTACCAGTGATTGATGCCAGAAGCAATCTCCATCATCGTAGCTCTAACTAACAAAAAGCGGTATGTATTTTCCCTTGTGTAAATTCTTAATATTGCTTTCCTTGTATTTTACTGGCAATTGGTCCCTTTGCATTACAACCCGTATGACATCTTGCGGTGTACGAGTGAGGTGATGAGGGTGATCCGGCGTTGCACAAATAAGGAACAATTCCACGAGCACAACGCTGCAACCTTTGGGTATGAGGGTTCATTGTTCAAAACAGCAGATAAAGTATTCGTTGACCCGCACTTATCTTTTGCGGTCAAGAATTTGCGGTCAAAATGAACCAGGAAGAAGGCAGCATAGGAATTCATGTTTATGTACACTTTGTTATGATTTGTTTACATTTATGTTGTAATTAATGTTTAGTTGAATTTGTTTACATTTACGTTGTAAGTTATGTTTAGTTTATATTTACTTTGCAAAAGTAAATGATATACTGGAGAATGATATGTTTGGATGATACTGAAACTGCTTGGGATTTGTGCAGGATGTATGACAAAAGCTTTGGGGGAGTAAAGAAAAAAGGCAGACTCTTGCAAAATCTTTATATATTGGGGTGAGGATGAGTCAAAAGTAAATCCTGTATGACCTAAATCAAGTACATAATTACATAAAAGTGTATGGAGAAACTTGGGTGAATTCAGGGCAACAATTTCAGCAAGCCGCGCCGCATTAGCTTGCATAACAAACCGCCGTGGTTTGCTCACAAGCCACTGCGGTTTTTAAGCAAACCGCGGTGACTTGTGAGCAAGCCGCTGCGGTTTGATATGCAAGCTGTTGCGGCTTGTCATGGTACCTGTAATCAAATACCATGCACACTCCACAACTAAATGTATAGAACCAATATATGAATTCAAATTACTGAAACGAAAAACAAATTCAAATTCATCAATTCAAATTTATAAAACCAATTTATATTTATCAATTCAAAATTTACAAATATAGCATTCAGTACAATCACATATATATCAAACCTAATCTATCAAATGAATATATCACGGAAGGTTAAGGTCCATATTTGTGTACATTTGTGTCTATGGACCTTGTGCATCAGACTCCTGCAGAACACATTGCAAATGAAATTAGCATAGTTCAAATAACACTTGAAAACGTAAACATGATAATGGGCTCACCTGCGTCTCAGAAACTCTGTTGGGAACTGTCTCAGATACTCGCTCGAGAACTGTCTCAAGGACTATGGAAGGAATTGTCTCAGGGGCTGTCTCAGGGACTCTGCAACTCATAAATGTGTCCTCTGACCTTCCTATGCCGCCTCTGCCTCTGGCTCTACCGCCTCTGTCGGCCCCTGCAATAGACTCACCTCCAACTTCGCACGTCTAGGAATTGTGCCCCACACCGGCCACAAGTGACGTTCAGATGTCTTCTGGTTAGAACTGTTCGGCTTAGGGCCTCGTCCACATCCCGTATTCTACGTTTGTGCAGCTTTCTTGGAAGCCTTTTAAATGGCAGTGGGATAATTGGATCAAGATTCGTTATAGGAGGCCACTCGATTGGTCCATTGATGGGGCAGACAAAGTGGGAGTACATCGCCATGTATGTTTCCCGGTGATAGCACCCATGCACAAATTCCTCGGGAGATCTCCTCGTGAAGTGAATGCACGGGACTGCATGGACACAAGGGATGCCGGTCAACTCCCACGGGTAACAGGTACAAGTATGTCTGTCCAAATCGACAGAGTACTGTTTGTTACCGTTACTGACCTCAAACTGGACAGCTCCTGAAAACTGGGGGCTCCAGTTTTGACCGGCAAGTTGTAGTTTGGCTAGCCGGTTGCTGGTCATTGGACACAAAAGGTCCGTCAAGCGAGCCATCTTTTCATTTTTTTCACCATCCTACCCATAATGCCCTTTTGAATGATCTCGAACATACTTAAAATTGATTTGTCCCAGGCTGGTAGGATGCAGGTGTTGAAGGACTCGCTCAGGTTGTTGAGGCTTATGTCGCACGTTGGGATGGAGCAGAAGGCATGTTTGGCCCAAAATGTCACATCTATTCCTCGTAGATAGTTGTGAGTCACCGAGTCAAGAAAAAATAACTTGGCCATCTCTCTCTCAAACTACCTCACTGTTGTGGCTCTAGATGCAACCCACATTGCATCCTTTAAGAACCTGCATTTAAATTGTTTTTGAAAATTGTCATACAAGTGTCGGATGCAAAACCGATGGTCCACTTGCCCTGCCACCTCTCTGACAGCTGGCTCTAGCCCCTGCAAAGATTCATAATATGAATCAGACATTGGTACAAAATGCATAACATAAAAGCAGAAGGCAAAAGCAATCAACCACACCTTTTGTCAGTCAGAAATGATTGTCCATCCATTGTCAAATGGGATGTTAGATTTTCGAGCAACAATTCCAGAAACCAGCTCCACGAAGCCCTATTTTCTGCTTCAACCACTGCTACAGCAATCGGATACATTCCATCGTTCCCGTCGATGGTGAAAGCTGTGAACAGCTGGCCTGAAGTCGCTCCATTCAAGTGGCAACCGTCCAAACAAATAACTGATCTACTGCAGTTCCGCACGACCATATTGCATGTAGCCAAACACATGTACATCCTTTTAAATGCACTCATGTCCAGGTCAACGTGCACCGCGCTTCTAGGATTAGACCTCTGAATCTCCTCGGCATAGGACCATATGAGCTTGTTTGCTCATTGCCATCCCCTTCATTAATTTTTTTGGCCGCATTTCTTACCCTTCTAGCAAGGTTGGGTGTGATGTTGACGTTGAAATCCTTCTTGACTGTCTCAATTATGGAAGAAATGTCTCAGTCGGTCTGACTTTTAAATTTGCCTAAGTAATGCATTGCCACCCATTTGGCAGTGGCATGGCAGCTTTCCATCTTTCTGGAGCAAGTGTGAACATCGTTGTAAAACTTTATTTGAAACGTCATTTCACCTTGCATTTTTTAGGCGTGCAGCCACCACGTGCATCCTTCCTGGCAGGCATCCCTCAACTGATAAGCGTCACTGTTGGTGAATTTGATCCCGTACCCATTCTTCAATGCATGATCAACAATTTCTTCTCTAATTTTATTCCTTTTTGCCAAGACCCATACCAGTGAAGATGCATTGTGCTTGTGGTGGGCGTCTAGGGCTACTCTCGGCCATGTCAATGTCTTCGTCACTAGGGGATTGACATAATGAACATAGGTCTTCATAGTCTTCCTCGTGTAGAGTTGCTGAGACAGAATGCAATACAATTGCAACTTCATTTCCAATTCCATGTACCTCATTCTCATTGGCAAAAAATGTGGTTATGGGCCCCACTTCAATATAACGGTTAACAACAGATTCTTCAACAATCAAATATGCCATTTACTTTTCAACAAATTCTTAAACTTTGCCAAAATGTCGTCCTCTTCATCTCTCCGAATTCTCTAGGGTTCACTAATTGATTACAAAATGCTTGAGAATATCGCGGGGAGTTCACTGTGTACTTATAAAATTCGAACCCGAGTTTAGCAAACCGTGGCGGGGTCCCAAGACACCGCCGCAACCAGGCCAAATGTGGCTTACTTTTCTTGGAAAACCACGGAGCCGCGACATTTTGTCTACGAACCGCCGCGGTTCCAGATTAGCTTGTTAATGGCAAACGTGACAGTGATGTTGGCTTTATCATTTTTCCATATGTCAATGGTTAATTAGTTAGAAAATAAAAGATAATGGTTGATTTATCATTGATCGCAAACCACAATGATTAATTTGTTATTTTTCCTAATAAATTTATAAACTACTTAGTTGATCCTCTAACCGATGAATATAGAAATATTTAATAATAAGTTTAATTGTATCAATATTAAAAACTCCACAACCTGTATACACACTCTATTATATATAATGAATTAAAATAATACATATTATTATAACAATATAATTTCAATTGATCATGATATATATAATTATATTATATAGAATAAAATTATTTTATATTGGGACCTATATAATCATGACTAGACTATACATTCACATGTTGAATAAACTATATTTACGACTTTATATTAATAGAAGACCATTTACTTCAAATACAAACTATTGACTAAGTTTGATTATTCCTCTTTAAATTGTATCTCAAATATATACACTATATATTTGAATTTACAGCCATATTAATAATCATGAAATTTTTCATAATTTTATAAAACTAATCTAACACAAATATAAAAATTATTTATTTATTAAAAATATTATTTTGTATTTTCTTATGGGACACAAGTCTACCAACAAAAATTATGATACATGGTGATATCACTTTGAATAGAATATTTATATGAAGTTTAGTTCATCATAATTATGGAAGAAGAGATGATTAAAATTCATGATTTTTTTTAATAGCTTTGACTTCTCGAATAATTAAACGATAAATACATTGGAAAGCTTAAATTTTAAGAATTAAAACAATGAAAATGGAATTTCTACATTTGACTAAGGTCATTATCAACGTTTAAGCATATTTGTATACAAGAACACTGAAAATAAATAAATAAATAAAACTTTCATAATCAATCAATTTATCCGTATCGGATAGGAATAATTATTTTTCTTATATTAATTAATTTATATTTTCAATTTTAAATCTAAGGAGATTTAAATAAAATAAATGTGCGTAGAAACTACGCTGGATCTTGGGTCGATCGAGCTTCTTCTGCCGATCATCAATGGCGGCCTGCCTTTGATTTCTTCTTGAGTTTGGAAGATCAGTTAAAAATTAGTCAGATTTTTATAAGGAATTACACTTAATTCAAGCTTGGAGTTATGCATTTGGATAAAATTCAAGGGTTGTGTAAAATTATATGATATATAATGAATGATAGTTGTAATTATTGTTGAAAAGATTAATCAAATTTAATGGAATAATATTTAGAAGGGAAAATGATAAATCAACCATCGTGTTTTGCGATCAATGACAAGTCAATTATTATGGTATATTTTCTAACAAGTTAACCACTGATATATGAAAAAATGACAAATCTAACACCACTTTCCCGTTTGCCATTAACAAGCTGACAGGGCACCGCAGCATCTGGCATGGAGGCCGTGGCGTCCAGGCCAAGTTTCCTGGACGCCGCTGCGTCTAGGCACATTAGGCCTAGACGCTGCGGCCTCCAGGCACATTAGGCATGGACGCCGTGGCCTCCAGGCACATTTGGCTTGGACGCCACGGCCTCCAGGCCAAAGTTTCCTAGGACGACACCGCAGCGTCCCTCTTTTAACTAAACGGTATACATAACCGCAAACTCCCCGCGGTTTGCGATATTCTCAGGCATTTTGTAATCGATTAGCTAACCCTAGAGAAATCCGAGAGCTGAAGAGAAAGGAATTTTGGCAAAGTTGAAAAATTTGTTGAAAAGCAAATGGCATTTTGGAGTGTTAAAAAATCTATTATTAATCGTCAAGTTGAAATGGGGCCCACAAACACATTTTTTGCCAATGAGAACGAGGTACGTGGAATTGGAAATGAAGTTGCACTTGTGTTGCATTCTGTCTCAGCAACTCCTAACGAAGAGGACGATGAAGACCTCTTATCAGCATGTCAATCCACTAGTGGCGAAGATATTGACATGGCGGAGAGTAGGCCTAGGCGGCAACCAAAGGCACAATGCACCTTCGTTGGTATGGGTCTTAGCACAAAGTATAGTTCATTGAATAAAATTAGAGAAGAAATTGTTGATCATGCATTGAAGAATGGGTACAGAATAAAATTCACCCATAGTGATGCTCATCGGTTGAGGTCTGCCTGCCAAGAAGGATGCACTTTAGCGGCTGTACGCCTCAAAAATGTGAGGGGAAATGACGTTTCAAATAAAGTTCTACAACGACGTTCACACCTGCTCCATAAAGATGGAAAGCCGTCATGCCACTACCAAATGGGTGGCAATGCATTACTTAGACATATTTAAAAGTCATGTCAACTGGGATCTATCTTCCTTAATTGAGACAGTCAGGAAGGACTTCAACATCAACATCACACCCAGCCTTGCTAGAGGGCAAGAATTGCGGCAAAAAAAATTAACGAAGGGGATGGCAATGAGAAATACAAGCTCATATGGTCTTATCCCGAGGAGATTCGGAGGTCGAATCCTGGAAGTTCCCTGCCTGTTGACCTTGACATGAGTGTATTTAAAAGGATGTACATGTGCTTGGATGCATGCAAGAGGGCTATGCGGAACTGTGGTAGATCAGTTCTTTGTTTAGATGGTTGCCACTTGAAGAGAGTGACTCCGGGCTAGCTGCTTACCACTGTAACCATTGACAGGGATGATGGAATGTAACTAGTTGCTGTAGCAGTGGTTGAAGTAGAAAATAGGGCTTCGTGGAGATGGTTTTTAGAATTGTTGCTCGACGATCTAAACACCCCATCTGGCAATGGATGGACAATCATTTCTGATCGGCAAAAGGTGCGGTTGATTGCTTTTGCCTTATGTGTTTATGTTATGCATTTTTTACCAATGTCTAACTCATATTATGAATCTTTGCAAGGACTAGTGCCAGCTGTCAGAGAGGTGGCAGGGTAAGCAGACCATCGGTTTTGCATCTGACACCTGTATGTCAATTTTCAAAAACAATTTAAAGGCAGGTTATTAAAGGATGCAATGTGGGCTGCATCTAGAGCCACAACAGTGAGACAATTTGAGAGAGAAATGACCAAGTTATTTTTGCTTGACCCGACGGCCTACAACTATCAACGATGAATAAATGTGACATGCTGGGCCAAATATGTCTTCTGCTCCATCCCAAAGTGCGACATAAGCCTCAACAATCTGAGCGAGTCCTTTAAAGCCTACATCCTACCAGCCCGAGACAAACCAATTCTAAGTATGTTCGAGATCATTCGAAAGGGCACATGGATAGGATTGTGAAAAAAAAATGAAAAGATGGCTCACTCGACCGAACTGTTGTGTCCAATGATCAACAACTGGCTCACCAAAGTACAACCTGCCAGTAGAAATTGGAGCCCCCAGTTTGCAGGAGCTGCCCAGTTTGAGGTCAGCAACGGCAACGAACAGTACTCTATCGATTTGGACAGAGGTACTTGTACCTGTTACCGGTGGGAGTTGACCAGCATCCCGTGTGTCCATGCAATCCTGTGCATTCACTTCATGATAAGATCTCCTGAGGAATTTGTGCATGCGTGATATCACCGAAAAACATACATGGCGATGTACTCCCACTTTCTCCGCCCCGTCAATGGACCAATCGAGTGGCCTCCTATAACGAATCTTGATCCAATTATCCCACCTCCATTTAAAAGGCTTCCAAGAAGGCCGCACAAACATTGAATATGGGATGTGGACGAGGCCCCAAGCCGAACAGTTCTAACCAGAAGACATCGGAACGTCACTTGTGGCCGGTGTAGGCATGTGGGCACAATTCCCGCACTTGTGATGGGGGAGGCGAGTCAAGTACAGCGGCCTGTAGAGGTAGTGGCAAAGCTAGAGCTAGAGGCAGAGGCGGTACAGGAAGGTCGGAGGGCACATTTATGGGGTTCAGAGTTCCCGAGACAGCCCCGAGATAATTCCTGCCCTAGTCCCTGAGACAGTTCCCGACAGAGTTCCTGGGACACAGGTGAGCCCATTATCACGTTTACGTTTTCAAATGTTATTTGAACTATGCTAATTTCATTTGCTATAGGTTTTGCAGGAGTCGGATGTGCAAGGTCCACAAATACAAACGTGCACGAGTGTGGACCTTAACCTTCCGTAATACAACCGTTTGCTAGATTAGGATTACGATTGATATATATGTGATTGTTCCATTTGCTATATTTGTAAATTTTGAATTGATAAAATGAATTTGTTTATTTGGAATTCTGAATCATTAATTTACAGAGTGTTTTAGCAATGGAAAATAAGTGAACTACCAAAATCCTTTTCACTGTCTTCTTCACTAGGAATATAGGCGAGAACAACCAAAGAATCATCAAATGGAGCAATTCCTGTAATGAAATAGTTGATTTGAAAACATAACACAATGTCCACCTGGTTCGTACTAGACATAGGAACATTTTTATAAGTCTCATTTGTTGCTGACATCGCTAAACAATACATTTTTCAATTCTTCGTGAGACTTGGATTACTTATCATTTGACAGACTTGCCAATTTATAAAAATTTTGCCAAAGTCTCCATTGTTTCTTTACTCCCCCAAAGCTACTCTCATACATCCTGCACAAAATCCCAAGCAGTTCCAGTATCATTCAAACACCTCATTCATCCATGAAATGTAAACTACACATATCATCCAAACATATCATTCGCATCATAAATGTAAACTACACATAAATTACAACATAAATTTACACAACTTCAACTAAACATAAACTACAACGTCAATCCTTGAACTAAACTATTCCGCCTTCTTCCTCGTCCATTTCAGGCGCAAATCCTTGACCACAAAAGATAAATTCGGGTCAAGGAATACTCTATCTGCTGAGGTGAACAACGGACCCTCATACTGAAAGGTTGCAGGGTCGTGCTCGTGGAATTGTTCCTGAATAGTGCAGTGTCGCAGCACCCTCATCCCCTCACTCGTACACTGCAAGACGCTGACCTGCCTGCAATGCAAAGGGAACAATTGCTGGTCAAATACGTGTAAAGCAATATTAAGAATTTACACAAGGAAAAATACATACCGCTCTTTGTTAGTGGGCTCTACGATGATGGAGATTGATTCTGGCATCAATCGCTGGTAAGCGAATTAAGCGTGCAGGTTAATGGACGACATAAAACAATTATGCTTCGGGTGTGTCTGCAACGTAAATAACGCATTAGATGATCTCAGCAAACATGAACAACAACCCAGAGAAGCGAGATGGTTACTTACGTGAATCCACCTTAATGTGAATAGACGATTTTCCTGTTGATACGCGAATACGGCTTCGTCGTTGGTCGCATAGCACTGCATATAAATTTGGATAAGTACTAAGATAAAATCTTATACACTAACATACAAAGAAGGCTTTTGACCATATCTGTCGTCCCGTTCTGCTCTAGGAAGATGAGATCAGTGACGATGTAATCATCGTCCATCAGCTTTCTCCCAAGAATTACGCACGTCTCTATGTTCTTCTGAGTATTTGTCCGGACATAATCTTTAAACATACGCAGCTTATCATGAGCCTGCAACAAAAATGTCAAAATGCCGTCAGCCTAACAAAGCATGAACATGAATGAACACACATATATAATGAAATGAAAGACGTACCATGTGCACAGTTCTAAGGGGTGGAGGCTCAAGAGGCACAGCTGGAGGAGCAGGTTGGGCTTTCGACATGGGAGCTGCAAATCAACAACACGTCATTACGTGCAACACAAATAAAGTAAAAAGTGGACTTTGCGTACAAAGTAAATAACTTACAAGCAAAATGTGGCATCTGGTGCTTCAGAGGACGATGACGCAGATGCTGAATGGGTAGATCGCTTCTCACCTGTCTGAAGTGCTGCCACCACCTCACGGTGCCACTCTGCTACTTGCATATGCCACTCTTGTGCTATGTGATGCCTCTCTTCTGCCGCCTCCTCCACTTTTTGTATCTGGATTTGTTGCATTTGCAATTGCTCCTCCATCATTTACATTCTAGTCATCGACATTTGATGGAGCTCCTCTATCCTACTCATCCAGGCGGACGTCTCCTCAGGCATCGAAGTAAAGTGATATGACTGAGGAGGAGGCGGTTGTTCATGTGAGGGGGCATAATGTTGAGGCTCTGAGAGGAGTAGAGGTGTTGCCTGCTTCTTGAACTTGCGAAACCATTCCCCTTCAGTTTGGGTGATACCCATTCGGTCCAATTTAGCATTGTTGTACACGTCATTGGCCGACTCTTCAATTCTCGGCTCATTCTCCGAGATGAGTACCCCAAACTGCTCAAAGATACTCTGGATGAGCCAATTGCATAGGAGGTTCTTCGCCGGGTTGTTGAGCACCTCGTGCATGTGGCTCAGGATGATAAATCTAATGTCCACCTTTTTCCTCATGAACACCTTCTCCAGCATATAGAGATCTATGTTGCTAACATGGTCTCGATGCCCATTTCGAGGCAAAATTGTGTAGGTCATGATCAGGTGGATCAATCGGGCTATGGCATTCAACTTATTGCCCTTTGGTTTGTTGTACTGGGCAACCTTAGGATCCCGGTGCAACAATCTAAGCATTGCTAGCCCTTCTCCTCATTTGATGAATGGTGGCTTCCGAGACATGTGATAATATTCATCGCTTGACTCCTCTAGTACACATCCAAGTATAATGTTTACATCATTGGCAGTGAACCTCAACTCCCGTTCAAAAACGTACGTCTGCACCTCTAATGGCTAGGTGGACAGTATCAAATTTGCGTAAAACAATCTTACAACTCTCTCGCAGTAACTGCCCCCCATCCGGCATAACCTGGCTAATCCAGCATTTTCAAGCATATGATCCATTCTCATTCTTGCAAAAAAATCCAAATCTACTATTTTGGAAACAATAATTCCACAGTGTTGTATATCTTCTAAATACCGTGTTTTGCAATTCGCGTTCCTGAATAGTTTGGACCTTACACCAGCTGTAACGGGTTGAAATCGGACCAATGAGCATCCAACTTCTCCTTCTTCAGGCTCGGCGGTTTCTTCATCTTCCACCGCCACCGCTGGTTGAACATCTTTCACTGCCTTGGATTGAACATCTTCCACCGCCGTGGTTTCAACGGGTTCAACCGCCTCCACCGTTGCCTTCCCACGCTTCAACATCAATTTCTTAGCTCGGGAATACATTGTATCGCTGAGAGTAATTCGCCAACCTGCAGTATAATAACCCAAAGAACAGGCCTAAATTAGCATAACAGTATTTCCTCAAATCGTCTCTCGGGTAATAAAAAATGCAATAAAATAACAATTGAAAAGAGTAAAACAACAATTGCAATCAACAAACCACAAAAAAAAAAAAAAAACAATAAAACATAATCAACAAACCACAACAGGGTAGGCAATCCAAATTCTGAAATTCAGATTCTAAAAGAGTAAAACAACAATTGAACAACATCCAACAATAAGTTTTTAGACTTAACCCTTTTTTGTAACCATTTCTCCTTCACCAATTGTCTAGTCATCAATAACAAAACTAATAACAACTAACAAGCCACAAGGAACAAAGAAAATAACAAGGAAATGACAAGGAAAAATCGACAGAGTTCAGGGACCTATCACAGGAAACTATCAGTCTATCACAGGCAGGAAACGACAACAGACAACAGTTAAAGCATTGATTGATCACAAAACCAAACCAACTAACAATGACTATCATCATAGATCTAGAAAATTCGACAGAGTAATACTAACAAATCCATACCATCAAAACAAATTAAATGACTAAGGAACGGAAATAGACGATTAGATGAAAGACGAACAGAAATATCGATCGAGAGATTGGCGAGAACCATGAACGGAAGAAGAACTGAGAGATCAACAGATCGGCGAGAACCGAGAATGGAAGAAGAACCGAGAGATCAGCGAAAACCGAAGACCGGAAGAAGAACCGAGAGACCGAGAGAACGACGAGAACCAAGAACGGAAGAAGAACGTCGTTCGGATTCGTTTGGGTGTCGTCGTTCGGTCGTTGAACTCATTTGGGTGTCGCCGATTCGGGAAAGGAGAGTCCGAGAGATCGGCTGTCGGGAGCAGAGTGCTGAGTGTAATTCGTGAATGTGAAGTGAGAGAGCATTGTCATTTTCCCTTTTTAAAAAAGGACATAAGTGGGCATCCAGGCATAATGTGCCTGGAGGCCGCGGTGTCCAGGCCCTAATGTGCCTTGACGCAGCGGCGTCCAAAAAACTTGGTCTAGACACCACGACCTCCATGCCAGACGCCATAGTGTCATGTTAACTTGTTAATGATAAATACAATATTAATATTAAATTTGTCTTGTTTTTTCCTACGTCAGTAAGTAATTTATTAAAAAATATACAGTTACCTTGTCGTTGATGATTCGTCATTTTCCCTATTTAGAATAAACAAGTCTGACTTGATAAAAACACGATGAGAATTGAGAAAGTTCCGGGAAATTATTAGTTCTATCACCAAAAACGTCAATGAGGACTTTATATTATAATAAAAGTAATAATAATAATAATAATGGTGACAGATTAAAGAATATAAAGATTCATCCTTTATTTCGTCTCCCATCTGGGTGCCTCTCTGTTTCTCCTGTCTGAAATTTGCTGTGTATGAACTTGGAGAGGAAAATGGTTGTTTCTTCCTGCGGAAATCAAAGACCGGCCGTCATGGTCTTCGTTTTTCTCTTTGTGTTGATATCAATGGCTACTGGAGGTAGCTCGGCGTCTCTTACAGAGTATTTGCACAATGTTGGGTTCGATGAAGGAAACGACAGGTGGAAGTTTGGTTTCCCCGGAGATTCTTCCATTGACGGTGGGGCTCTACAGTTAACTCCGGACACTGAGAATCAAGACTTCAGCTTCAAAAATAAGTCGGGAAGAATCATGTATAACCAACCGTTTAAGCTCTGGTCATCGGAAGTCGGAGTTAATGGAGATGACGTAGTCGCTTCGTTTAAGACGTTTTTCGTCATTAATATTTACAGACAAGCATCGTGGAACGCCGGAGAAGGATTCGCTTTTCTTATAGCTCCAGATTCCGATAGTATTCCGGTGGGGAGCTTTGGGCAGTGGCTTGGCCTCACTAATTCGACGATCGACGGCAAAGCTTCGAACCACATCGTTGCAGTGGAATTTGATACGGAAAAGCAAGATTTCGACATAGATGATAACCACATCGGATTAAACATAAACTCGATTAGGTCAAACAAATCAGTTTCTCTCACCGGAATGGGGATCGAGATTTCTCCCGCGGTTGCGATGAATTACAGCGTCTGGATTCAGTACAACGGCAGCTCCAAAGTAATGGAGGTTTACATGGCGAAGCAAAAAGATCCGCAACCGGAGAATCCGATTTTGAGAGAGACGATAAATCTCAAAACAGTCGTGAATCAAGAATCCTACTTCGGATTCGCTGGATCCACCGGAGATCTGGCGGTTCAGTTGAACTGCGTTCTGGAATGGAGACTGGATGTGGAAGATCTACGGAAAAAGGATCAGAAATGGTTGAAAATCACCGCCGCCATTGTTGTCCCGCTTTTCGTCGCCTTGCTTATAATGGGAGTTTATTTCGGACAGAAATATAGAAAGAGGAGGAAGAAGAGGATAGACGAGGAATCGAGCGTCCTAGGAACTTTGAAAAGCTTGCCTGGAATACCGAGGGAGTTTCAGCTCAAGGAGATGAAGAAGGCGACGAGAAACTTCCACCCAAGCTTAGAGCTCGGAAGAGGAGGATTCGGCGTGGTCTACAAAGGAATTCTCGCCGGAAACGGAGAAGAAGCAAGAACAGAGATCGCGGTGAAGCAATTCTCGGGGGATAGCATGGTGGGAAAAGATGATTTCTTGGCCGAGCTCACGATTATCCACCGGCTCCGGCACAAACATCTGGTCCGATTAGTAGGTAAAATTACTAAAAACCCCTTCAAGAATTTCCTTTTGAACAATTATATACAACCAAGCCACTATCAATAATAGCATTTGTTCTTTGACCGTGTGACATGCACATATTTAACAGCAAGGCTAAGAATAATTAAACGCTGGGTTATATCATTAAATCAAGCCATAAATAGTGTACGAGCTCCTTTATTAAAAGAAGTGGATTGGGTGGATGATGATATTTTAATGACAGTGACGATGTTGTTTGATGTTTCAGCGGATTCAAGATTTGATCTTGTTCGTCCATTCTTAAGAGTTGTGATTAACGATGATGAATATGAATTCTGGCCTGGGTAGTACATTTTTGATGACCTTGTTCATTTTTGTTAGATGAATTATGGGCGTGTTCTGAAAATTTCACGGAGATTTTGCAGTTTCAGAGAGATCATTTCTTTTTTTGGTCCAGGGTGGTGTTATGAGAGACGAAAGCTTCTGCTCGTCTACGATTTCATGCCTAATGGCAGCTTGGAGAAGCACCTCTACTGCTCCGACGATCAGAAAGTGTTGAGTTGGGGAAGACGATGCAAGATTTTGGAAGGCGTCGCCTCGGCGCTGCATTATCTCCACAACGAGTTCGATCAGAAAGTGCTCCACCGCGATCTTAAGTCCAGTAACATATTGCTTGATTCCGAATTCAACGCTCGCCTCGGAGATTTCGGTCTCGCCCGGGCTCTAGATCCCGAGAGGAACTCCTACGCTGACATCAGACTCGCCGGAGTTCCTGGTACCGTCGGTTACGTCGCTCCAGAATGCTTCCACACCGGCAGAGCCACGCCGGATTCGGATGTGTTCGGATTCGGAGCCGTCGTGCTCGAGATCGTTTGCGGGAGAAATCCAGGCGCCAGCGTTCAAAGCGGCGAGCATTTCTACAACTTGATCGAGTGGGTTTGGCTGTTTCACCGCGACGAACAGATTGAGAAAGCGGTGGACAAGCGGCTGCAGAATGACGTCGTGGTTGAAGAAGCGAAGAAACTTCTCCTACTAGGTCTCGCTTGTTCTCACCCGATCGCCGGGGAGCGACCTTCTACGCAGGCTATTGTTCAGATTGTATCCGGAACATCACCGGCGCCGTACGTTCCCCCGTTCCGTCCGGTCTTCACCTGGCCTTCGATGGACACCACGGGCGGCACCACCACCGGAACTTTACAGTCCAGCTCGACGATGTCTAACTCTGTGCCATCCAGCTTCATCAGCGAAGACCGTGGGGGTCAATGATGGAAGGAGTCTTTGTTGGACGACCAAAGAGGTGTTGGCTCGACCCATATTTTTTGGGCGGAGTAGAAAAATGAGTTTTGTGATTAAAGAAACCTCATCACAATCACAAGAGCGAGAGCGACAGCAAAAGACGGTGGAAGAGAAGGAATTTTGAATTTTTCAAAATAAATGGAATCGAATTTAGTTTTTTTAATATTTAGCTATTGGATCACCTTGAAATTTGAATTGTAGGATCTTGGCATCAAGGAGTATATTTGGAATAGGTGAAGATCGTTGTCTGAGCTTTTTAAAGCCATCAAAGAGTATATTATGAACAATGAAAATCGTCGTATGAGCTTTCTAAGGCAGTTTGTTGGGGTAAATATAGAACTGTAGTTTAGTAACCCTGAATTTATCTTTTCTTATGTTTTGTTATCTTTCAATATTAGTCTTTAATCTTGATGAATATTGTATGCCTCTAGTTGGTTAAAACTAGAGAGAACGTTGGTGTACTTATTATTTCTGTTATAGTAGAAAGTATGATTAAGTGACTTACGGGTCCCCTAATTTTTTACTCTCACACTTTTGAGAGTTTTTCATGCTAAAATTTTAGTGTTGTGATCTTGTTATTTTTATTAGTTTGTTTTGCCAATTAATCATACAAAACAAAGAAAAATATATTTTATTCCAGTGTTCATTTAAATTTTTTTTCTCAACAGGATACTGTGGAAGCCGTAGATGATTCTTCTGAGCTTTCTTCAGTAAAGTCGTGACCTTTCCATTATTGTCTTCACTAAATTAAAAGCAAATTCTTTTGTTTCACTCATCCAATCTATTACCTCCATTAAATTTAATTGCAATCACCAGTCTCCTCTGTTTAAGTCTCTGCAATTTCCGCCATTGGTGAATTGAGAAACTCACTTTCTTAATGACAACCTATACGAATCTACCCTTTTATTGGAGAGTTTCATAAATTTCTTATTTATACAGTAAATGGCACCTCAAGTATCCTCTCAACCCACAATGCTATGAGCAACGTCATTTGTAACTCTCCCATTGCATCGACCAAGTTGACTCAGAGGCGGGTGTCGCCCTTTTGAACTCTTTAGACCACCTGAAGAGGTACCGCCAATGGAGGTGGAGTCTGCACATAAAGACGAAGAGGGTAGCGCTACTGAGAAGAAATTTAAAATTTTTATATTTGAAGATGGGGAAAGAGAATTACTACCATGCAACGGAGCAGTGGCCAATTGACTCTCTGGAAAAAAGGGTGTTGTTTGATTTCAATGGCGCCAGTAGTTGATCCTAAACGATCAGCTGGGTGTTTCTGCAGCAATGCTTTAATGAACTGTCTTGCAGTTGAACTTACCTGAAACAACAACAGCCATAAGATTGGGGAATGGGGCGAAAATGATGTCTTGTCATCCATTAATTGTTGCAGCGCAAGAACATATACCAATACACTAGTAGGAAATGTAACATCTTTGTGCAATATGTTGGAGAATGTCTCCTGCCTGTCCTTTCCCTTGAAAGGGGTACGGCCATAGAGCATCTCATACAACAAAACACCTGCACAAGTAATGAAAACCAATAGCTATCAACATAAAAAGCCCAAAACTCCAAAATTTTCGAGCTTAGACATGATTTTGTCGATTTCTGTCTAAAAATAAATTGGTGCAAGGAGCATCAAAATCCAGGCAAAGGAACACAGTGTTGTCTGTCTTGAATGTTACAGTATGTTCGTTTGACTTGAATGTTAGTCTGCTTAAAAGAAGCATAGGTATGAACAAACAGAAGAGAGAAGGAAAAAACTTATGAGAATAGTTCCCAAGGCTTTTACCCAGAGACCACCAATCTATTGAGCTCGTGTGGTCTGTACCGGCAATAATTTCCTGCAAATCGAGCATCCATCCATAAGAACATCACTAAGAACTCTGTTGGAGTAACATCAAACAGGACAAATTTCTGACTATGCGAATAGATAACCCGTAGATAAAGGGTCTAAGACGAAGCCTAAAAGCTGTAGAATAACAGAACCTGCAAATTTTTTTGCACAGTTAAAATGTTAGAGAAAGCTACTAAAGATTCAACTTACAGGGGCTATGTACTCTTCGGTTCCAACCAATGAACTTGATTGCAAAACTGGTTCGACGACTAGCATCGGTGGTTGATTCTTAGATCTCCAACTTTTAGATCGAGGAAGCTTCGTAACCTGTAAGTAAGAGTGAATAATACTGTCATAATATGATATGGGTAAACACAGATTAGAACCCTACTCATGTCTGATTGAATATTTGTAGCAATAATGGCATGATGATGGCACTTGTCAAGAGTTTGATTTAAGGGAAAATGACAAATCATCCATCGTAGTTTCAGATCAACGACAAGTCTACCACTGTGATTTAAATCTTAACAAGTTAACCATTAACGTATGAAAAAATGACAAATTTAACATCGCAGTAACGTTTGCCGTTAAAAATTAGTGGGGACGCCGCAGCGGTGTCGTGTGTTGCGAAGGAAAACACAAAGTTTTGCCTGGACGCCGCTGGGGTGTCGTCAGGACGCTGCAGCGGCCTCCTGGAACACCGCAGCGACTTCCCGGGACACCCCTGCAGGGTCATGAGGACACACAGCAGGGGTGTCCCAGGACACCCCTGCGGCGTCCCGGGGCACCCCTACGGTCTCCTTTAAAATCACAGTTTTTATTATATTTTTACCTCTTCAACTTCAAACGACTATAACTTTCGCTACGAGTGTCGAAATTGGACGCATAAAGTATCAAATCGAAGCTCTCTCAGAGATCTACATCATGCCATGGGTAAACCCCTCCATCCCCTTCTCTCGACCCCAAAATCAATCGTTTAAGCTCTCAAATCTACGATTTAACATTTTTAACCCTAAACTATGTATGATGCCGCGGTGGCGTCCCGGGACACCGCCGAGGCGTCCTAGGACGCCATTGCAGCATCCCGGAACACCGCCGAGGCATCCTAGGACATCGCGACAGCGTCCTGAGAAACCCCAGCGGCGTCCCGACTACGTTTTAACGGCGAACGTAACTACAATGGTTGATTTGTCATTTACACGTACGTTAGTAGTTAACTTGTTAAAACCTATACCATAGTGGTTGACTTGTCATTGATTTGAAACCACGATAGTTGATTTGTCATTTTCCCTTGATTTAAATTGGTGTTTGAGTCGGGCAGTGGTACATGACTGCTTGTGTTGTATTCACATGAAACTAATCAAGTCAATCTCGAGCATCCTTGGGAAGTTTTGATGGGAATCTTGACAATAATGAAATCCTAGAAAGTCGAGCATGACAACATACCTGCATTTTAGATGACGTATTTAATGATAAGTCAAAGTCAGTCAATACAACGTGGCCATCTTTCTGAAGCAATATATTCTCAGGCTTCAGGTCCCTATAAATAATCCCTGCATGAAATCAAGATGGAATAAGCAAAAAGAAAACTGCAGATCCAATCCTCAGAATCTGCAATTCTCAATGATGACATTACCTAAACAGTGAAGGTATTCCAAGCCAACCACAACCTCTGCAGCATAAAACCTGAAAATTATTGCATGAGTCTCAGTAAAAACACAAGATTGCCTTTTCATCAGATAAAGAATGAAACAGAAGATTTGATATCGGGATTACTATAATCGATGAAAGAGAGCATGTTTCAGGACAGAAAATTAAGGAGACAATTTTACCATTTAAGAACACAAATTGTTCTAATCATCATCAAATGAACACGCCAAGCCATGAACACAAACATTATAAAATCAAACTGTAATCTCTACTTGTAGAAATTTTTAGGCATCAAAAACCAGAATTTTACATTTTCACCAACTTATCCCTAGCACCACCCACATAGCAACAAAGCATAACGAGGCTGGTGAGGAGACATTGAATACCACAAGAATAAAGTTGATGAGTACCTTGCAGATTCCTCATTAAACATTTTCATCGGCTGCTTGTCAAGCAAGTCAAATAACTCTCCTCCAGGATAAAAATCCGTTACCAAACAAAAATGTGTCGGAGTCTGTTGAGACAAGAGGGAATCAAGATGTCTCATTAACTATCGAATATAGAATTTTTAGTCGCCCAAACTACAGTCTCAATGATGCACAAATGACACAGGAAGTTTTAATGTTGAAAATAGACCACATTTATTGAAGTTTGAGTTTTTAGGCCTTTAGCCGCGTAGCGCAATCTACATGACAAACATCTTGATATGATCAGATAGTATAAGTGTAGGTTTCTTTGGGAAAATACAATGAAATGGGAAGATGCCATAACATGAACAAGTACCTGAAATGAAGTGTACAAGGTCGGAAGAAAAGGATGATCGAGAAGTGAAATTATTTCCCTCTCGGTGCATGCTCGGTGAATCTGTTTCATAATACAATATCATATGAGTATGCAATGAAATCAGAGAAGAAAAAGTAGTTGTGTTTCTGCATGTATACACCCAAATATCCATATCACAGCCAGAAGTGACAGGCTTTTAGCAAACTTCAAAAGAAAAACAAGACTTTAGAATCCAAGTCACGCAATCACAGAAAATACTAGGATAGTGTCCAAGTAACGCAGCCATTACCCCGGATTCGTTTAGAAGTCATCAAGTGCTGGTTGTAATAAAACTAAGCTATTTAATGGGAAATAATCTTTGTTTTTTGTGTTACACTCTACATTCCTCTATCCATTATTTTCTTCCAAATAAACACTGATTTTCAATCCTATTATCAGATATCTAATGTTTGATATGTTACTCTGTGGATACCTTAATGCCTTAAGAGGGCATTAATTTAACAGACAAAGTTAAGTAAATACTTGGTCTATAATATGTTATGAAAATTAATTTCGGAAGTCATGCATTTCAACTACCGATTTTTTCATTGCTTTCACTGCATAAAGTTCGCGGGTGCCTTGCAATTCCACCAGATGTACACTGCAGCAAATACCACTTAGATTAGTCAACAGGTAGAGGCAACAAACTTGAAGTCTAATGCTTAACCTGTAGATACAGCAATTGTAACCAAGATATTAATTGCAACATTAGGCATAAAATCAAACTAAAGAAGGAGAACCTTCATTGAGTATTTTCAACAGGTTTAATCAAATAATGTCCCTATATAGATAAGGAACCGAGATCAAACCAAAGAGCAAATAGTGAAATTCGCAGAGAAACTAAAAACAGAAAAAGGACTGGAAAAGAAAACTTATTTATTCCATTACAATTAAGTCCATCACTACCTTCCAGTGTCTCCATAACCTAATGGTTTGATTGGCTTAAAATGGTGAATCCCAATTTTCTCACCACGTGCTGTAATCTGAACCGACATGCAAGAATAGAAAAAAAAAATAAGAACATAGAAACAAAATAAAAACATAACAACACAAAATTGCTGTCAGGAATACAAATAGATATAAGATATGTTCAAGCTATTTGTAATGAATTTGCATTAAGAAACCACATCAATCAGTAAATTTGTAAGGGAAGAATACCTGTAATGCTTAAAAAGTCTTATATTTTAACATAAATCTATGTAACTAAATAGCGGAATAAAACAACTATGATATAGAGGAAATAACAATAAGTTAGGAAATACATTAACAAGCTTAACAAGGTATAAAATGATTGAATATCTTAACGGTATTATTGAAGTTAAAAACAGTATAGATCTAGCTCAAAAACTTAAATTAATTGTAGCTCCTAAAAGGAGGATGCACACTGATACTACATTTTTTGCTGCATAGAACAGTTGAGCTGTTACATTTCAATGTGTGACCATATTTATCTCATATTGCATGTTAATTGATAATTATTTCACCCATTACCTACCAAAAAATAATTTGTTCTTAATGATTACAAAAATCTGGTTTGATAATTAGATAAAGATACCTTTTGTATTTCCACCCAAGAAGGAGTGTCCTTCTTGTGAGGCCTCGGGAAGACTGGCTGAGAATAAATTAACAACAATTCCTCCAGCCTCTGAAGCAGGTAAAGGAAGAAACAGTGCATTAGCTATCATCTACTTTTACATCAAAGGATTAACCATGATTCACTAAAAGTTTATGAGAGTTTCAACTCCCATAGTTTAAATGCACTCTAAACAGGTAAGAAATTTCCTCTAATGGTAAAAGGGGCTGAACATAACAAATTAGTTTCAATTCAAATACGGAAAACGCGAGCACTTAATAAATTGAGAAAGGCCCAAAGAAAAACTTGGAATGGCATTTCAATTTTATGATGGCATAGCTAATTATCCACAAAAATTGAGAATTAAATGGAGATCTTTACCAAGTGAGGATTAGGAAGTTTTCTGACAGCCCCATCAACATTTTCTGCAGTACTTTTGACCTGAGAAATGAACATAAAAAATACCAGTGACAATAAAAGATCAAAATGTCTGCTGAACTGGAAGTTAGTAAAATAAAACTCACAAGGAACTAACTACACAATAATTATGCTTGTGACTAAAGGACTGGCTTAGAGCTCTCATATATGAATAGAAACTTTTGTCACTTGCACTTCTTATGTGATAAACCACCAATCAAATGGTGTTATGCAAGGAGGAATAATGAGAAGAGGTTCATAGGTAGAGGGATCCAGTGCCGCAGTGCTGAGACACACGCCCAACATTGACCTTTGCAAGTGTCTGCAATCAATGCCACGTGACATTTGCTGATTGTATTTGAGTTTGTAATTTGAATTTAACAGTTGTAAGTATTTTTTGTGGAGGGTAACAATAAAAAGTGGAGATTATGAGGGTTAGAGGGGAGGAAAAAGAGAAGAGTAGTGATGGTGTGCAAATTTCTACATAAGTTTGTGCGTAGTGATATTGAAAACCTAGGTAACCATGAAGTATAATTATGACATATCAATGTCATATGGAAATAAATGAAATATCCCCAATGCAAAAGGAACTAAAACGAGGGGTGCCACTAGTATACATTGAGAATGAAAACTGGTGAGTCAAAAACTACACTGACAGATTCAAGAACATTAAAGAAAGAGTCTTACCAAAAAAACATTTTCCTGCTCTGTTTTTTCTGAAAGCCGTTTCATCGAAGGATTTACATAACTGCTGACATCAAGTTGGACACCAATAAAGTATTCGAGATCACCCTACACAAGAAAAATAATCCAAGAGATAAATATTGGCTTCTGATAAGGACTCTGAGGAATTTAAGTTTTTATTCAAAGATGATCAAGGTCCAGAATTTCAAAATTACCTTTTCATCGCGCATTGGTTGCAAGTGGAATAAATTCCAAAACTTTTTACCTACAAATCATAACATAATGAGGGTGTTCAACAAGGAAATAAAATAAATGAAAAGTCTCAGATCCAACGTTTGAGAACTAAAAATTTCCATATGACATTTATGCATGATATTGATTCATAATTGCAAGCAAATTCTACACTCTTCCAAGTTTTCACAAACTTGCTAGAGAACATTAACTACTTTTAAATATAAATCTGATTCTTACAATATACATGCCTAATCAATATACCATCAAATTGCATTACCACTCTTCGTATAGTTTAACAATTGAACAGTAATTTCTTTCTGTTGTCTGATAGCATCACGTATTTTCGAGATAGTTGTTTGATTCGTTTCAACTCCTTGAAGAAACCTGTATAGTAGATGGAGCAATTTTAAGTAACAGGAGAAGAAAAACAACTTTTGTGCTTCTTGATCGCATAACAATTTTTTAAATCTTTTCCGCTCATTTCACTTATGAAATAAATAAAAGAGTTATACTCGATTTTCCGTGTCATGTTCAGGCACCAACAGTAGATGTACCATATTTTCAAATCTCAATTGACTCCATTACATGAATATTTAAGATGGTTTCACAACAGTTACAAGTGAGAATTCAAAGGTTGATATATCAAACTAGATTTGATAGCTGTAGATGTAGAGACAATCACTTCTATTCTACATTTCATGTCTTTCAAAAATGAGCTTCCAGTCTAAAAAGCATAGAAAAAAAAGTCAGCAAAATGAAGATAGAAATATATTAATCAATTCCTACCGACAATTTCTTCCCAAAATTTCTTTGCGCGAATATTCTGTCAATTTAAGAAAGCTATCAGATGCAAATATCTGCAATTTAAGGACAAAGCGAAGTCACTTTTAATGTGTTAATAGTGAAAAATACTTAAATAAAAAACATCCATACTTCAATCTTACAATCGGATTATCAGGAAGTCTGGGATCAGTAATCACAAAATTCTTTTCAAACCGCTCTAATGCAGTTGCTAAATCAATTCCTTGGCTTCTATCTGGTTCTCTTTCAGAATAATCCAAACTTTCGGTACCTTGAACATCCTTGGTAGTCAAAACATTTCGTTTGATATCAGGCAGTCGATTATATTTCCCTGGAAGGCTGAGAGACAGAGACCTTTCTCTAAACCTGCAAGAGAACGTGACCACAGAATAATTTCAGTAGTCTTGCATTAGAAACGCTAATAAATGAAACAGCTATAGCTCAGAAAACAATTTTGCTGGTCAAAATGTTGAAATTAAGAACAGAAAACTGACCCCTTGAAGGAAATGCTACGTGATAATCTAGGTATCTTGCCTCTATCAGCATAGGAACTCGACCGAGGAAAATGTTCTCTGTGGTGCTTATTAATGTTTTCAGCTTCAGCAGACTCAGGCAAAACAAAGTCAAGCTCAGTCTGAACGACCTCAGTAATTGAGCCCAAAACACTCTCCTTTTGAGAAGCTAAAACATGGAAGAGAACTTTAAAAAATGAAGGAGTCGATTCTGACACAAAATTAAGAAAACGAGCTTACTGCCATGACTATTTGGAGACTTTGACAACTCATTTGGATGCAATGGCATCTCCTTCACATTGTAGTTTTTCACCTCAACCTGCATTCTGCAAAAGAAAAGCTCAAATTAAAACCATCGAAAAACACTTGCCTAAAATTTAGATTATCTTTTCAAGAAGGAAGAGAGATTATACATTTTAAGACATCACAATACAAAATATCAGTTAATGCTACTGCCATTCAGCTCTACAACAGATTAGAAATTAACACAACACAACAATCAGTAGAGCTCCGGTGTTTTGAATTGTAGAATTAAACATAGTCAACATTGAAAGAAACAAAAACAACATAAAAACTTTAGTTAATTAGAACAGTTCATCTGCTCATTAAGTATCACAAAAATGTCGGCTAACGGTGGTTTAAACATGTTACGTGATAAGGAATTGGTAATGCAGGATGCCCATTTTTTCGAATGACAAAAAATAACGAGTTGCAGAAACACACAGAGGCTCTTGGGACAGACCCAATAAATAAGATGACTTTGCCAAGATCATCTCTGATGGGGACGATGGTGAGAAGATTCCAGAAAGAAGAGCCATTTTTCCTGTAGTTCAAGAGCCTTCCACAGTAGCTCATTTCATTTGTAATGGCGTCTCTGATTTTGGCCACTTCATTCTTGTCTGTCCCTGGTCCCTGCAGAAATCGACTGCCACACAAAGTAAATGTCAGAAAAACATGCAATATGTCTCTCAGGTACCCAAAAGGAAAGAAAAAGAATAACTCATTTTTATCAGCTCAGAAAATTTCTAGCGCTCGCTCCTGCTCTTCTCTTCCTTAAAAGTTAAATATGGCTGCAGAACCATAAAAAGATGGATGCTGTAATTGAGTTTGGAAGCAGAAGTTTTTCATTTTTCCACCCCTTTTACCTTCTGGGTCACTCAGGATAGGCGGGACAAATATAATTTTCAGAAGAACAGTGAAATCCAATGTCATTTTCGTTTTGGAAGAACAGGGCTTTCTGCCTATGCATTTCAAAAAAGTAAGTTCCCTCTCATATCACTCACTCCCTTTAATAGCCATTACGTTGTCTGTTTTCTCGAATTAGAGAAATCGACAGTAACCCAGAATTTTTCTTCTCCCCAAATTTCTGTTTCGTTAAGAAAAGAGGACCACAAATGCGTGTTTTGAGCTCTTACCAGTTCCTTCCAATGACTTCCTCTGAAGAGTAGCCAGTCATGGTTAAAAACTCAGCACTAGCGCAAACAATAGGACAATCTGGTTTGGTAGCGTCGGAAACCACAAATACTAGTTGAAGCCCAGCCAAAGCGTCTTTCAACACATGCGAAAACACAGGGGACGTCTTCCCCGGTGATTTCTCATTCGATTCTGATCCCTCTTCTGCATTTTTGCTTCGATTTCCGTCCTCCCGTTCTCTCTTTATGTTTCGTATTATGGCTCCGACGCTTACCTCTCCTGCTTCTGGCTTCGTTTCTAATCCTAATTCTGTAGTTTCAATTTTCGCTTCTGTTGGATTATTCAATGAAAATACAGGCTCTTTGTAGTCCGCCATTGAAGCGATAGTGTTTTCGCTTTCAAATGCCATCCAACTCTTGGATGGTTGCCTACTGAATAAAGTAGAAAATGTCGTTCTATTTCCTGTCGCATCAGTATCGCTTTTTTCCTCGGTGAATGTCGTCTGGGTGAAGTCACTGGTTTGGCCGTCCGTGGAAGACGATGGTGAAGAATTGGAGCTCCGTGAAGAAGAAGAACAAGAAGAAGAAGAGATCGATGGCTGCTTGATGTCCTTCTTCACTGTCTTCCTTTTCAAATTTTCTTTCGTACGAGAACAACCTGCCAAAACCCAAACAAACGAGCAATTCACAATAAAAACCGATTCTTGTCGTGAAATTTGATTTCGGTCCGCCATTGTTACGTGATTGAAAAGAACATAACAATCAGCAATAAAAATGATTAACTGCAATGACTAATTGTGCGACAAAGATTCTAAAATGAATGAAAAGCTGCCTTCAGGTGATCATGGTCATTGGTCTGAACGCATGACATGCCACTGATCCAAGAAGGAACTGAAGCTCTAAGCACATAAGCATAAACACCGAAAGATTAATCCATTGGAATCTAAATTCTAAAGATTTGACGAAGAAAAACAAGAGTTTGACGGCAGAACCTGCCAGGAAGAAACTCAGAATATGGACTCCAAAGTTCTTGGGACGGAATCGAAGCAGTATTCTCTTCCTCTGCTTCGCAGCCAAAAACGACGCCATTTTTACGTGAAGGGCAGAAGAAAGAATAAAAAAGAAAAAAAAAGACTCTTCTCTATCGTCTTCAACCTGTGGAACTATAACAACTCTCTGCAACGAAAATGAACAATCTGCTTCCTCCTCCTACAGATAAGCCTCCACCCCCAACTGGAGGATTATAAATACAAAACACGTTTTCTTCGTACCAAACTAGCCTTTGTTTCGTGGCATCTGCAGAATCAGGATGACGTTTTGGCCATATCTGCTCCTGCGCGTTCCTTTCAATGGTCGGAAAATGGTGATGGTAAAAGTTCAGAGCGCAGGGTTGTGCAGGTGCAGCCAAAAAAGACTTTACAACGTGTTGTAGCTTCCTTTGTAGATATTTTGTTTCATTTTCTAAAAGTGTAAGATTTTTAGCAAGGAAAACAGATATTAATTGGACGTAGTTTGTGTTTTTGTAGCAATTATAATTTTACTAACTAATTTTACTTCTATAAAAAATAATTAATTAATTAATTTAATATTTTATTTTGATTATTATTAATTTATCTTAATTATTAAATTAATATATACAAAAATATATAAATGTCACATTAAAACTAAAATATATAATTAGATGCTAAATTTAATATTTTCATTCTTCTACACCTCAAAAAAGGTGTTATAAAAAGAAAAAAATCTTCTATTTGCGAGAAAAAAAAGGAAGAACTTTGTCTTTAGATAAAAATATAATTTATGTTGATATGTTATAAGGATTATCACCTTATGAGCTTAAAGTTAATACTAATGAAAATTCCACCTATGCATAAATGAATTTAAGGATGTTTAAAACCAAACCGTAACTAGTGAACTAAACTAAAACCGATCAATTCAGTTCGGTTCAGATTGGTTTTGAACATTGCGGAACCAATCTTTGGTTTTTTTGTAGGAATCGAAATTATTTATTTAGTTTTCGGTTTGTCTTATTCAAAACCGACACTGACTGAACCGAACTGATAAATTTATAATTTGTATTAAAAAAAATTCGGTTAGCGGTTTACTTTAGAGATAATATTAAGTAATTATTCAATAAATTATTATTTGTTCTAAACTAAGTCTCACAATTGATCTGTAAAGTTTATTTTAAATCTTCTACTGCTATCTATGGATTTAGGAAATGGGTTGGATGATTCAATTTGTTTCAGGTTAGATCATTCATCATTTTGTCTCAAGACATGTTGGAAGCGTGATAGCCTTGGACATTTTTTTGGTACCAAACTAGCCTTTGTTTCGTGGCATTGGCAGTATAGAATGATGTTTTGGCCATATACGCGTTCCTTTCCCTGGTCGAAAACGGGTGATGGTAAAAGTTGAGAGCATAGGATAGTGCAACCAAAAACAAAGCTTTACAACATGGTGCAGCTTCTTTGTAGATATTTTGTTTCATTTTCTGAAAGTGTTAGATTTTTATCAAGGTAAACAGATATTAATTGGATGTAGTTTGTGTTTTTGTGGGAATTATAAAATACTAACTAATTTTACTTCTATAATTTTTTTTATTAATTAATTAAATTAATATTTTATTTTAGTTATTATGAATTTATATTAATTATTAAATTAATATATAAAAAAAAACATATAAATATCACATTAAAATTAAAATATATAATTAAATGCTAAATTTAATATTTTCGTTCTTTTACCCCTAAAAAAAGTGTTATAGAAAGAAAAAATCTTTTGTTGGCAAGAAAAAAAAGGAAGATTTTGTAAATATGCAATTTATATTGATATGTTAGAAGGATTACCACTTGAGGAGCTTAAAGGTAATACTAATGAAAATTTCTCCTATGCATAGATGAATTTAGGGTGTTCAAAACAGAACCGTATCCGATGAAACAAACTGAAACCTATTAATCTGCTTCGGTTCGGATTGGTTTTGAACACCTCGAAATCGATCTTCGGTTGTATTTTGGAGGAACTGAAGTTATAGGTTCGGTTTTTGATTTGGCTTATTTAAAACAGGCACTAACCGAACTGAACCGATAAATTTACAATTTTAATTAAAAACAATCGGTTTGCGGTTTGATTTGGAGTTAATATTAAGTAATTATTCAATAAATTATTATTTGTTCTAAATTAAGTCTCACAATTGATTTGTAAAGTTTATTTTATGTCTTTCACTGCTATTTATAGATTTAGGAAAGAGGTTGGATGATTCAATTCATTTTGAGTCAGATCATTCATCATTTTGTCTCAAGACTTGTTGGGAGCGTGACAACCTTGGACCTTTTTTGGTACCAAACTACCCTTTGTTTCGTGGCATTGACAAAATAGAATGATGTTTGAGCCATATTTGCTCTGCTCGTTTCTTTCAATGATCAGAAAACGTTAATGGTAAAAGTTCATAGCGAAAGGTAGTAGCCAAAAAAAGCTTTACAACGTGGCGTATCTTCCTTTGTAGATATTTTGATTCATTTTCTAGAAGTGTTAGATTTTTATCAAGGAAAACATATATTAGTTGGATATAATTTTTGTTTTTGTAGGAATTATAATTTTATTAACTAATTTTACTCCTATAATTTTTTTATTAATTATTAAGTTAATATTTTATTTTAATTATTATTAATTTATCTTAATTATTAAATTAATATATAAAAAAATATAAATATCACATTAAAATTAAAAAATAAAATTAGAATATATAATTAGATGCTAAATTTAATATTTTCATTCTTTTAACCCTAAAAAAAGTGGATTCTTCTATTGGTGAGAAAAAAAAAAAAAGGATGATCTTTGTCTTTAAATAAATATGCAATTTATATTGATATGTTAGAAGGATTACTAGGTGATGAACTTAAAGTTAATACTCATGAAAATTTCACCTATGCAAAAGATGAATTTAGGGGTGTTTAAAACCGAACCGTAATCGATGAACCAAATTAAAACCGATCGATTTGGTTTGGTTTGGTTCAGATCGGTTTTGAACACCTTGGAACCAATCCTTGGTTCTATTTTGAAGGAACCGAAGTTATCGGTTCAGTTTTTTATTTATCTTATTCAAAACTGACACTAACAGAACTAAACTGATAAATTTATAATTTGTATTAAAAAAATTCGGTTTGTGGTTTGGTTTTGCGCTAATATTAAGTAATTATTCAATAAATTGTTATTTGTTCTAAACTAATTTTCACAATTGATTTGTAAAGTTTATTTAAATCTTTCGCTGCCATCTGTAGATTTAGGAAATGGGTTGGATGATTCAGTTCGTTTCGGATCAGATCATTCCTTGTTTTGTCTCGAGACCTGTTGGGAGCGTGATAGCCTTGGACCTCTTTTCGGTATCAAACTAGCCTTTGTTTCGTGGCATCTGTAGAATAAAATAATGTTTTGGCCATATTTGCTCTGCTCGTTCATTTCAATGGTCGAAAAATGGTGATGGTTAAAGTTCAGAGCGAAGGGTAATGCAGCCAAAAAAAACTTTACAACATGGCGTAGCTTCCTCTGTAGATATTTTGATTCATTTTCCAGAAGTGTTAGATTTTTATCAAGGAAAACATATATTAGTTGGATATAGTTTTTGTTTTTGTAGGAATTATAATTTTACAAACTAATTTTACTCCTATAATTTTTTTTATTAATTAATTAAATTAATATTTTATTTTAATTCTTATTAATTTATCTTAATTATTAAATTAATATATAAAAAAATATAAATATCACATTAAAATTAAAAAATAAAATTAGAATATATAATTAGATGCTAAATTTAATATTTTCATTCTTTTACCCCTCAGAAAAGTGTCATGGAAAGAAAGAATCTTTTATTGGTGAGAAAAAAAAATGATGATCTTTGTCTTTAAATAAATATGCAATTTATATTGATATGTTAGGAGGATTACCACATGATGAACTTAAAGTTAATACTAATGAAAATTTCACCTATGCAGAGATGAATTTAGGGGTGTTCAAAACCGAACCGTAACTGGTGAACCAAACCGAAACGGATCAATTCAGTTCGGTTTGGATCGGTTTTGAACACCTCAGAACTGAGTTTCGGTTCTATTTTGTAGGAACTGAAGTTATTGGTTCTGTTTTTGGTTTTGCTTATTCTAAACTGACACTAACCGAACCGAACTGATAAATTTATAATTTTTATTAAAAAAAATTGATTTGCGGTTAGGGTTAAAGCTAATATTAAGTAATTATTCAACAAATTGTTATTTGTTCTAGACTAAGTCTCACAATTGATTTGTAAAGTTTATTTTAAGTATTCCATTGCTATTTATAGATTTAAGAAATTGGTTGAATGATTCAGTTCGATCATTCATTGTTTTGTCTCAAGACCTGTTGGGAGCATGATACCCTTGAACCTTTTTTTGGTACCAAACTAACCTTTGTTTCATGACATCAACCGAATAGAATGATGTTTTGGCCATATTTGCTCTGCTCGTTCCTTAATTGTGATGGTAAAAGTTTAAAACGGAGGGTAGTGCAGCCAAAAAAGCCTTTACAGCATGGCGTAGCTTCCTTTGTGGATATTTTGATTCATTTTCTTGATGTTTTAGGTTTTTATCAAGGAAAACATTCATTAATTAGATATAGTTTGTGTTTTTGTAGGAATTATAATTTTTATTGGATTGAGGTGGAAGGCTTTCCAAGACATTTGAGAAAAGATTTTACACCACTACCTCCACGCTAGAAAATGAAGAGAGTTCTCTCTCATTGCCCAAGTAGATATCTTGAGTTTCTTTTACATCTAGTTGGTTTTTCTTATGAAAATCTTCTCTTAGAATTATAGAGGAGTTATACTTCCTTATTTATTAGCTCGATGAATAATTATATATGACAATGTCATTCAAATATTGGTTTCATTTTTGAACCCCACTCCTTTTGTAAAGTTGATATTGTAGGACACTTGGGAGATATTTGGGCTGTCAATTTTAAGCTAAATATTAATTTTGAACTAATCTCAACTTGTCACGACTTGGAGGCAAGACTAACAGAAACGTTGGGTCAAACAACTAAATTCTCAAAAAAGACCTGATCGTTCAACCCAAGGCTAAGAAGTCAGCAGAAGTCTTAACACAAAATTAAATTCAAAACCCAAAAACAAATAGGTTGGGGAGTTAGAAATAACGTAATAACAACAAAGAAGGAAGCACTGAGTATGAAATGAAACCATTCAACAACAAATGACAAACTAAAATAAGAAAATAAATCCTCACTAGAGACAACAAGAAAACACTAAGGGGAAAATTAACTTCGAAGTATCCACACCTTGGACACAACACCTAACTACACAATCACGACCTATGATGGAGGGATCGTTGGGGTGAGTGACTAACTCAGTAGAGAACTTATACTAAGTGCAATATTCATGAAAAAATTGGTTTTTATCTTTTCTCGTCAAAAACCATGATCAAATCACTACTATACCTATGCATGAATTGTAAAATAATTTTCCAAAACATGATTTATCATCAAAACAGGCTCCACGAGCAAACGATGAGGTGCAAACTCTTTGTTCACATGGTTCGGCAAACCCCGCTTACGTCCACTCTCTAAGTTTCCTACTTGGATATCCTTAATCCACTGACCTCCCCGATTAGTGATGATTGGCTTCACAGGTGCCAATCAAGCATTTACAATTCACTATTCACATGGCGTCACATTTTTCTTTGACTGTTCAGAACTGTCACTATTTGTACACCGTTTGTGTACAAATATTGAAAATAAATAATATATATTCTAAAGCCTAAGCTCTCAAATGTAAACTCTTAAGTTTGAGAATGGAAGAGGTAGGCTAAACACTAAATTTGCTGAGAGAAACTGAGTAGAAAATTTAGCAGTGTTTTAGTATGATTCTCTCTCGATTGCTCTTCAATTCGGAGTGCTTTAATATATAGACTCTGTTTGAGCGGTCAACCACACTCTGTTCTAGTCGACCGCTATCTGACTGTTAGAAAGTAGTCGTTATGCATTTGGTTGACCATTTTAAGCTTTGGACTGTCACTCTGGTTAACCTATCCATCTCTGATCAACCGCTTTCACGCTTATCCGAATATGGCTCGAATATGTCCATATTTCGAACAACAACCTTATCTTCGGTCGACCGTTTTCCAGCCATTGTAAAAACACAAAGCCACTATATGATTTTTGGTCAACCAGTTTTTCTCTGTCGGTTGATTACTTTTCTGTTCTAGCCCTTTTCTAGCCTGTCTGATCGACCACCCAATCGACCTATCCATCACATTTTGCTCTTCTTGAAGTGTTTAAGTCCTAAATTTAACCATTAGCTATATGAACTTAAACAAATATGTTAGGCACATAAATACCCTTGTTAAGGGGTATATCCATGAAGAATAATTATAAACTAAATGATAATCAACTTAAGTACATTCAAAACATAAACAACTTATTATTAACATAAAAATTTATCACTAAAACAAATAAGCCTAAGGTCTATTACGCTAACACAATTGAGACGAGACCTTGAGGTTGTTCTTTACCAAGAGAAAGTTTTCTAGAGCCAAAAGTCTCGGAATAATTGGATGGTGCTTGGAGACAAAAATACTAAATTTTTTCATACTGCTATCCTCATCTGTAGAAGAAAAAAAATTGAAGCTCTACTTGATGAAAATGAAAATTGGATATTGAGACCAAATTTACTCTATGTGTAACGACCTAGTTTTTCTTTTCCTTAAAAATGCGTTAAATTTAAAACTTTTATAAAATAATGGCAGAAAACCTTTTTAATTAAAATCAGAGTTCCTTTCTAAAAAACCGAACCGTTAAAAACTCTTTTCTTGACCTTGTTATTTAAATCTTTATAAACAATGAAAAACTTAATTATAAAATCTCTTTTCTCGATTTACAGCGGAAGACTTTATTTGTAAAATCATTTTTCTTTAAAATGTAGCGGAAGCATAACAATTCTATTTAATAAATCATTTTCTTTTAAAAATATAGCAGAAGCATAAATTTTTCATTATAAGATTAATAAACAAACCAAAACTTAATTTTTCTTTTTGACTTTATTAACCTGGCCAACCACAAGACTCACCGGTGCAAATCCTTCGTCAACTGCTCCTTGATCTGT
The DNA here is from genome assembly GCA_022433065.1 of Begonia loranthoides. Classification (NCBI taxonomy): domain Eukaryota; kingdom Viridiplantae; phylum Streptophyta; class Magnoliopsida; order Cucurbitales; family Begoniaceae; genus Begonia; species Begonia loranthoides. The sequence continues at coordinate 24,984,847 of CM039480.1, read as the reverse complement.
TCGTCATATTCTTTCGTACTTGTACCTACATCGTAAGTAGTAAACTATGAGCCTAAGGCTCAGTAAGTGATAATACCTAATATGCTACAAGGACATGCTGTGCCACTTTAAACCGTATCCCTTTTCTTTCTTTCATCTTTTATCTTTTCTTGCTTACTTATTTTCTTGTTGCTCCTGTTTCTGTTCCTATTTCTGTATCTGTGATAGTACACATTTCCATATTTGTTCGTGTGTCAGTTTCCGTATCTGTATCTGTATCCATATCTGTGTCCGTTTCCATTTTTGGAAACTCGTTTCCTTTTCTGTATCCGTTTCAGTTTCTGTTCCCGTTTCCATTTCCGTATCTGCACTCATATCGTTTTCGTATCCGTTTCCGTATCCGTATATGTTTCTCTTTTTATGTTCTTTTCTTTTACTTATCTTTTCTTTTATTTTCTTTTATTTTGTTTATTTTGTTTCTTTTGTCTCTGTGCCAGGCGTGAGATACCGTGTAACACCCCGACTTTCTATTGGAATTAAATAAATATAATTAGAATATAAATTGAGAATTTTGGATTTATTAAATAATCATCGGGTGTTACCAAAGGCATATTCATAGGACTATAAATAAATGATTAAGTAAGATTAATTAGAATTAAAATATATATTAATTTAATAAATTAAATTATTGTGTTAGGATAAATAATTTAAAATAAATAAGATTTATAGAGTAAATTAAATTACCATGTGAAAGGAAATTTTATAAGTTAATTATTGGGATTAATTAGATTCATTTTAAGTAAAAAAAATTAATGAAACATTTAATAATAATAATAAAGAAATTAGGTTTAAACTTAAAGAAAAGAATATGAAATTAGATGAAATCAAATGAGATAGAGGTGAGAGGCTCGTTCGGTTTATGGTTTTAAAAAGGAAATTGGAAAACTAGGTTAAGTGTTAATTGGTTTTAAAAGGGAAGAAATTAGAGAGAGAGAGAGAGGGCGACTATTTTGGATCTGAAAAATAGAAATGAGGAAGAGAGCGAGAGGCTGCGATTGAGAGAAATCTGAGAGAGGAGATAGGTGAAGTAGAAGGAGAGGCGATCGGGAGAGGGGGCGACGAGTCAACGGCGGAGTTGCGATCCGACGATGCGTGACGACCGGCGACTGTGAAGGGACGAATGACACTCGAGCTCAGGTTCATCTCGGTCAGGTGAGTGACGATCTGGAGCTCGGTTCGTCAAAGACAAACGAACGGCGAGCAGTTGCTGCGACGCGGGGTTCGATTTACAGGAGCTCCCTGTTTCCAGCTCTCGGACCTCCTATGTTCCTCAGAGAGCAATGGCATCGGAGAGGCAGATCCGGGGCATTGGTTTTCAAATTCGATTTCTCCAACCCAATTTGACTTCTCGGATTTCTTCAGGTAACGAAATCCTCCTCTTATTGTTATTAATCTATTATTACACTGAGATGGATGTTTTGGGATGGATTTTGGATGATTACAATCTGCCTTTTTACCAATCCCCAGTTGATGTTAGATTTGATCACTGTTTTGGATTAGTTTGCTGGACATTCACCCTGCTAGTTATTGTGATTATGCAAAAATTGTTCTAAGTTGTTTGGTGGTATTTCAATTGTTAAATAAGAATGGATTAGACTTGGTTGGAGCTGCTAACGTATGGATTATGTTGATTATGTAGATTGATTGTGGTATAGCAGTTGGAATATATTGTTGGGATGTTGTGTCCCATTTGTAAAGTGTAGGTAGGCACTAGAAAAGGTTGCTATGTATGAGTTGTTTTGTAAATTGATGGATAACCTCTTCTTGGAAACAATAATATGTTAATTTTTGAGAGGGGATAATTGGTTGCTCAATGTTTATGGGTTTCTTAGTAATTGAAAGCTTATCTGTTAGTTGAAATTGTAAAACATATATGTTGTTGACATGCATGATAGGACGAATTATCAGTTGTGCTATTATTTGGATAAAGGATAAAGAAATTATAAGTTTTATTCGCTTGGATTCGAGTCATCAATTGGGTAATGTATGTTGAGTTTAGGTTACGAAACTAAGGAATATGTGGGGATTAGGTACAAGGAAGAGACGTTGTAATTATAAGTTGATCATTCGATTAGATTAGTAATAAATGTTGTTAATTTGTGAAGGTATCGAAAGAGAAGAAGAATAAAGCTTTGGCACTAAACCTCATTAAAGATTTGAGATAAAGATTAAGGATTGTTTTGGCCACGTAGGCCCTACACCACAAGTATGGGTGTGTGAGTTCAGTGTTAATGCTAGGTATTGTTAGTTTAATGCTTATGCTTAATGTTAGTTGATTGTTACCACTAGTTGATTTATTAGGTTAATTGTTGTGAAATGCTCCCTATGTTAATGATAGTGTAGATTTATGTTCTATGATATTACTTTGAATGATGCTTTGTTCCTTTGTTTTCATTGATATGTGATTTGATATTCATTAGTGCTATATAGATACTTGTTATAGTTCGTGTATGATTAGATAAAGTGGTGGAAATGTTTAATAGATGAAGAATGAACAAATGAACGATAGAAGAGCTAAGAATTTTATGCTAATCTTAGAAGTTTACTTGTTGTGTAGTATTGTTTTATTTTCCTTATGCATTGTGTTTCTCTGTGATTGTTGCTCATTTAAATGTTAAGTTGTATGAGCATGATAATTTATTAGCGTAATTAGTGGATCCTCTATGAAATTAGAAGTTGTAAATGAACTAAAATTATATCATGAATCAAAATAATGATCCAAGCATGTTAAACTAACTATAGTGATTCACAGTTGAATATTTTTAACTTAGTATATAACTAACATGTTTAATTGCTAATTAAGTTAGTTAATTGTCAAGTGAATTAGCATATCAACCAATTTACTAAATCTAAGCATGTAGTTACTTTAAACATATTGTTGAGCATGTAAAGACTAATAGCTAAGCATTTTGTAATTAATTAGGTCAATATTAAATTGTTAAGTAACTAAAGCATGTTAATTAACTAATTAGTTGAATGTGTTAATTAACTAAATGCAAGGAATAACCTACCGTTGAGTATGAAATCAAATAGGGTAATTAATTGGCAAACTAGTGAGCATGATTAAATATTAATGAGCTAACTAGCGAGCACGTTAATCATAATTAGTAAGTCAATTAACTATGATTAATTAGTGAGTATGTTTAACTATTGAACATGTTAGATTTAATGAATTCCTTGTATGTTTGCCGTACTTGTATGCATTCATTGTTTCGATTTAATACTTTACTTTCAATGCAAGTATTATTTACCTTCCTTTATATGCGCTTTCACTTTCATTCAATATGTACTTTAAATACATAATCGATGTTTTACTTTTCTAGATAACAGAATGATAAAGAGTATGAAAAGAAAACGAAGTAAACATGAATGAGTTAAGGATTTAATGACTAAGTGAATGAATGTTTCATAATTGTTTTGATATTGTCTTCTTAGTATTACTTACGATCTAGATTTAAATTTCATGTCCTTAGCTTGATAGCTTCTCTAAACCAAAGTTTGATTTGTTAATTAGGATAAAAGCATGTAATAAACTCAAGAGCATGTTAATTTACTTTGATAGCTAACTAGAACAATCAACTAGGATGATAAATGTAGAAAGCATGAAAATAGATTAGGAAATTAACTAGAAGAATTAATACATTGAATTATAGTATTGTGTTCTAATAGTTCAAACATGCCTCCCTTGTTTAAATTTATTATGTGATAGACATGCTATTCCACTTAGTTGGTTACTTTCATGTTAAATGTGCTTTAAATTCCAATACTTCTATTTTAATGTGCACGTTCATTTACTGTTATTCTTTATATGTGCGTTCATTACAGTTTGTTTCCAATTACTTATGTGCGCCCTTTAATTATTAAAGTTATGTCATATGCATCATGCATCATGCTAGGTTGAGAATGTATGTTCATGCATCATGTAATAGAAACCAAGTAGCGAGTACTCCGAAGGAGTAGTACTCACATGCATGGTGAGGAAAGTAAAATGATAATGAAAAGACAAAGGAAAGGAATGAAAAGAAAAGGGAGTTGGGGGGCGGATGGGTAGCGGGTCTAGTCTGCAACTAGCCGAAGCCCCTC